>CAKOAT010184488.1:49936-139066 GCA_932364175.1 Eruca vesicaria subsp. sativa
TTTCAGCCGCCTCCTTCTTCTTTAACGCAGCCTCTTCTTCCCTACTTACAGCCGTTAAGTTATTCTTAGGAGACACATCCTTCTTTCCTAACTCAGCCGCCTCTTTGTCCTTCTCTTTAACCTCATTTCCTTTTTGTTTAAACCTTATTATCTTGTGCCCGCTTCCTAAGGCTGGGTCCTTTGCAGGAGAAATACCAACTAAATCAACAGTGTCTCCCAAATTCTTAGCAGGTGTACTATGGACAGAGTCCTTAGCAGGTGTACTATGGACAGAGGCCTTAGCAGGTGGACTATTGACTGACTGCTGCGGAAAAAAGTTCGGCGGTGGCGGCGGTGGTGCTGGTGCTGGCAACGTTAAAGATTGTTGGGGAACTTTAGAGAAGTACTCGTCCACTGCAACTCTGACTAAATAAGGAATGTTCGTATAACTGGACTCGATTCTGGATAACCGCGCGTCGAAGTTTTCGAAGTTGTTCTCGTGGCTGTCTATTTTTGAGACAATTCTCTCCAGACTAAACATTATTTTCACCAGTATCGGATTTTCTCCAATATCATTACCTTCCTTCTCGTAAGCACCCTTTCCCTCTACAGCAGCTTCATCGTCTTGGAAGCTGCTCACTTTCTTCTGCTTCTTAATGGGTGGCTCAGCCTTTGACGAAACACCAAAAACCTTTGTGTTTGTTTGTTTGCGTTTCATCTGTGTTCCCCAAAAACCTCTAACAAACCGACCTGCATATATGTTTGTTATCAAGTTAACGAGTTGCGGGTCATCTGCTTCATCTGGCCACTGAGGAAACATCTCTTCTACGGAGTTCTTCATAACCATTTTTCTCACGCGCACCTACAAAATCAGCCCCAGAATACATAATAACTCAGCTGTCAAAGTACTAATAACTCAGCCACAAAGTACCAAAAACCCAGCCACCATGCCACCATATAAACACTATCTCAGCCATCAAATAACTAATATCAAGAAACCCAGCCACTATGTACATACTAACTCAGCCATCAAAACTAATACCAAGAGGCTGAGATATTGTTTATATGGTGGCCGGNAACGTGTACGCTTTCCACCCCATCGGAAAAGTGGAACTTCTTGCTCATTGACCACTCTCCCAAAACGCTCTCCAAAACAAATGACAGATTCATACGCCCAAACCAACAACACGTCCTTCAGACCGCTTATGGTGTATGTCCTTCCTTGTGGATTCAACATCTTAATAGAGTCAACAAGAACTTCATATGCAGTCCTTCCTTGTGGATTCAACATCTTAATAGAGTCAACAATAACTCAGTAACAACATAATCTATAACTCAGACACGACGTAAATCAAACTCAGGCACAACATACCAGAGAAGATGAGAAGATGATGTCGTAGATACGATTACGTCGAAACTTTTGCGGAGAAGAGGATGTCGACGAAGATGATATCGGAGACGGTTAGGGTTTAACGAGGTCGACGAAGATGATTTAAGATATCGAAAACACTGTTTGAAACGAGAGTATTAGTTGTGACGAAGATGATTTCGGGATTTCGTAATCGGTTAGGGTTTAACGAGAGTTGTGACGGAGAAGAATGTGACATTAAGACTTTTTTTTTGTTCACCAGAGATATGGGACTGTTGATTTTCCAATGTAACTGATGACACAAATTAGTTAGTGACGTGGATTGTCAAAATTATGATGTGAATTTAATAATTAAAATTTGTATCAATAGTAACAAAATTAAACAAGGGTGTTTATAGTAATTTACTAGGAGACCATAAATATTCTAGTAATTTTTAGAAAATGTATACTATTCTAGTCATATACATGCTTTTGTGTATCATTCTAGTAATTTTCTCGAAGATAAACCATGATCTAAAATGAAAAATCACAATATAATGTAAAATTTGAAATATTTAAAATAATATTACAAAAGTTTTATCCTATCTAAACAATCCATTGCGTAGATAATCTCAAAAGAATATTAATAAACTATCATATTATTATATTTGATTTTTGCATGTAGAAAAGAAAGTCAAAAACAGTAATGATTATCTTGCATTAATAAACTCAATATATATACGAAATCTTTTGGCTTCAAAATCTAGTTTTTACTAAAATGTCAAATCATTACTTCTTGGAAAGAACATCATTGAAGATAAACCATAAAAGAAGCGTGTTTTGGAAGTTGAGATATTTGTCAATCATATCAAAAGCACATTTAAGAACTGTGAAAACAAAATAATAACAAAAATATATTATAAAATTTAGATAACAAAATAAGAAAAATAGTGAGAACCTTAATACTGTGTATCTAATCATTAACATGGTTCTAAAAACATTTTATGTGAAGAAAAATAAAACTAAAACGCCATAAATATGAATAAATCAAGCAATAAATAAAGTAAGAAGAGTAAATCAAGAAATAATAAACATTACTAATAAAGTCTTTAATTATAATACCGGTTGAAACAACCGATATATGAAGTTCAACTTAAACAAAAAAAAAGTTTTAAAATAAACTTAAATATTTAAGTTTGAGATAGGGTTCCCATTAGATGCTCAGTCATACATCATTGGTTCACCCAGCTTGAACTAATCTATAGGCGGAACACGAACATCTTCAAGTTTGGATTCGACAAGGGCCAGTTCGAACTCGGTCTTCTTCTTCTCATGGTACATGGAAAAAAGAGACTCACATTCATGGAGGAAATCAAGTTTGGCCTCTAGACGAACCTTATTGAGTTCAACCAAGTGCCTTTATTCAATGGCTCTTGTCTGGTCCCAACATATAATCAACATAGCCCTGTACCGCTTCATGGTCTCGAACTTACCCCTCTGGTAAGCATCCTTCGCAATTTGTGATTCTTCCTCCATGAGTGGACCTTTCATTTTGAGATCTCTGTTACCTGCCATTGAGATACCTCTCAATGTTCAATCAAAAAATCAAAATTTAGAGAATATATGAAAAAAATCAAAATTTCGGGAATATAAGTTTATGTGACCCTACACTGCCAATATATGATAAATATATTTCATCTCACTGTTAATAAAATATTCATAAAACGAAAAACATATATGAAACACTTATATAACCCTAGAATGCCAAAATTCAATAAAAAAAAGATTTGTAACCTAGATACGGTTTACAATTGAAGGCAGAACAGATCTAACAACATAAAGAATGTCTTATCCGCTTTAAGATGAAAATACTGAAAGACAAAAAGTATATATTTTAGGAAACATACAACACACTATAGTAATCCCTAAGAAAAATGCATGTAAAATATATATAAACACCCAGCAAATACTCTCTATAGTTAGATCCCATGTATTTTTGCAGATTTATAAAATCTGCAGACAATGGATTTTGTACTATAACCCTAAAATGAAAATATTGAATAAACTTTATGACAGTTTATGCAAGGATGTTTTGAAACAGTCTAACATAGAACAGATTTAACATCAGAACAACATCTACTAACGCACAAAAGAATAGAAAGAACATTGAAAGAAAATCGTACCTTTTTGCGATGAGAGAGAGATAAACGAAGAGATATTATGGTTATTGTAGTCAAGCGAAGAGTCTTATATAGATAAAAAGTAAACCTAAACATCAGTTCGTTTCAAGGCTTAATCTGACTAATAGCCCATTAGATATTAATAATTTAGAAGCCCAATATAATTGGATCATAAATCTGTTCCTTTATTTTTGAAATGTATTAGATAAAAAGCATTTGATGTTTCGAAATACATGATCCTGTTTATTTTGAGATTATCTTAGATATAAAGTTTAATGATTTGTTAGTTAAATTGTATAGATTTGACTGCATGGTATAATATTAGGTTCATAATATATTATAGACTTTTGAAAACTAAAGTTAAACTAAATTTTAAAGATCAAATTCATTCAAGAATTGGGAAGGCATTCTAAAGTATATAAAATATAAAACTGTATAGAACTGCCAACAGAAAAAATCAGAGATTCTGGAAGATCTCTTTGTAAACGACATTCAGTGTTTGTCTCTGAGGCTTTCCTTCATCGTTCACAATTAAAATCTTCTACCCTTTTTTGGACGTAACTCTTGAAATAGCCACATATAATTGACCATGAGAAAAAAACAGGCCTTGGTAGGTAGATGCCCACTTCTGATAGAGATTGGCCCTGACTCTTATTGATTGTAATAGCAAAAGCAACAGAAATAGGAAGTTGCCTCCTCCTCATCTTGAAAGGTAACTTCTTGTCAGAAGGGGTAATAGAAAGCCTAGGAATAAGAACTACTCGACCAACCATATCCTTATCTCCTGTAATAACTTTTGCCTTTATAATGTTAGGGTACATCTCTGTAACCTGAAGTCGTGTCCCATTCATTAATCCGCTTGTGGGATCTATGTTTCTGAGAAACATAATAGGACAACCAATCTTTAAGCGAAGACTATGGTTTGGCAAACCTGAGAGTTTGATGGTATTTAAGAAATCTGGAGTAAGAGCTTGATCGTTAACTGAATATTTATCTGAAGCATCTATCATATCAGAACTTAAGAAGGTCATTTCCTCACCTGAAATATTTATAATTATATTTAAGAAGGTCATTTTCCTTAATTATATATTTGTTTCATGAATTTACTTTTTTTTTGCTTTATGCATTTTTCTAATGACTTATCTGATCTAAAAAGCTAACATATTCATTATAATTAACAATATGTTAAGACAGATAAGTAGATAATGTGAAACTATCGTTACTATTTACATATATACATGTTTTTTAGAATATTATATATCTCCTATATATTAAAAGAAAAACATTACAACTTTTGAACCATGACACGTGTCATCACGAGAATCAATTTCAAAATATTTAGAAAATAATTTGGTCCATCTAAAAATATAGTATATTTTTCATTAACCTAATCATATAATTAATTATTGATATTAAAATATTATTCATTATTTCCTTCAATAACATACGGAATTACCTAATCTGATCAAAATATATATGATAATTAATAATTTAAATAATAAAGATTTGATAATAATTTATTCATCTTATATGATTTTTGTTTTATATTAACATTATTAAAATTAATTAGACAATCAAATTAACTACATAATAATTTTTTTATATATTATATATTTTGACTTTTCAAAAAGAATATAAATTAATAAAATTTAAAAAAATCTCTATTTGAAATGTTGTGATCAATGGTTTAATTTTAATTTATAATAAGATACAAATGTTCTTAAATTTATATTAGTAAAATGTTCTTTTAATAAATATTAGATTATATATATTAATATCGTTTAAATTTGTATATTATATAAAATGTATAAATATTTTAGTTTCAAAATTTCATTAAATTTGCTAAAATGATTATAAATTAATAAAATATTATAAGTTATTTAAAATTGTTTTATCAACGTTTTAAGATTTTTGTTATAAAAGTACAAATAATCATAAAACCATGTGAACAGAAAAATTATAGTCATATTTTAAAAATATACTGTACATTGATATTAATATAATTTTAATTTAATTATAAATAATATAAAAACAGAAAATTTATTATTTTGATTGATTTACCATAAAATGATTGTAAATAACAATGGTTATTTTGAATTATATCTCCGCGCCAATTTAGTTATATATGTAATAGTCACTGATCTCTCACTAATTTAATAGAAGTAAAAAATGAAAATAAACAGTAATGCGTAAAATTGTATGTATATTCAATATTCATCTCGCACAAAGTGCAAATCTTAATCTAATGTATTATAATTTATAAAGATAAGTTAACTATGTTATCCAAATAATCAATTAGAATATAACTAACTAACTTATAAAATAGAATCCCTACAATAATTTTATATACATATTTAAATTATTCTATATTGATTGTATTTTATATTGAATAAAATTATTTCGTTTGATTATATTAGATTTTAATATATTTTAGTGTTTATATATGCATACCTAAATTATGTAAAATGGATATTGTAGTGGTTTAGCATACATGTAAATGTAGATGATGAAGACATTTTTAGTGACTTTATTTTTATGTTAATAGTAGAATCTTATTTTAAAATATTAGAAATGTAAATTTTATTAGTTTAATATTTGTTTGAGTTTTTATTGAAAAGAAAAAGGATAAACAACGGCGGTAACCCTAAGCGGTCCCTCGAGAAACGCTTAAAAATGATTCCGACCTAGCCAATCTTGGTCAGCCCACTTGGCACTTGCCCAATCCTGCTTAAGTCCATATCAGTGATTTAAATTATTATAAAAACCCAGCAACAGACCATCAACGAAAGGAAATATTGTTGTTGAGTGCCATCTGTCGTTTTCTGGTTCTTTTATTTAATGCATGGCATTCTTGAATGCAGGGCATTTTCCTTTTAAAATACAAATATATATTTCAGATTATGACATATGTAAATAAAAAAAAAACTAAATTAATAAAACTAAGTAAAGAAAAGTTATTATCGTTTTAAAACTATCATATTTAAAAGAGTCAATCTTTATATAATAAGATATATATATTTGTAGTTCTTTTTGTTTATGATTTTTTTAATTTTTTTTTATTAAACAGGAAAGTTAATTATTTACAAAAAAAATTGAAATTTTATAATTTGTTCTCGCTTTATATATTTTTTGAAAACTACTATTTATTTTATAATTCTCTTTGTGTAGGAATTAAAATATAGAATTTAGGATTTTGAAAGATTTTTAATAAAAAAGGGAAAATTACTTGCAAATAACTATTTACAATTATCTTTTAGTTAAGATTTTTAAAAAGAAAAAAATACTTTAGGTTTATGATTTTTAAGATAGGAATTTTTCTATTAAACAGGAAAGTTTGTATTTACAAACAGATAGCTGAAATTTTACTTTTACACTTCTTTTGTTTAGGAGTTTTAAAAAAAATGAAAATTATATTAAATATTTTTTTGAAGTATTTATAAATATATTTTTTGAAAACTACTATTTTATTTTATAATTCTCTTTGTGTAGGAATTAAAATATGGAATTTAGAATTTTAGAAGGAAAATTACTTGCAAATAAGTATTTATAATTATCTTTTATTTAGGTTTTAAAAAGATGAAAATACTATCAGATTTTTTTATTGATTAATTTTATAGTTATGATAATTGTTTTAACACATGTCATAATCTCATGATTTTTAGTGTCATACGTCACGATCATGTTAATTGGTAACTTTGAAGAAAAAAGTTTTATATAATAAGATAAATATAAATTTATTAATTTTAATATTTGTTAAGGTTTTTATTGAAAAGAAAATAATAAACAACAGGGGCAACCCTAAGCGGCCCCTCGAGAAACGCTTGAAGATTCCATCCTCGTCAATCTTGGTTAGGCCACTTGCCCAATCTTGCTTAAGTCCATATCAATAATCCCTTTCTTATTAATAGAGAAACAATTTGAAAAACCAACCTTCAATATGTAAGTTATTTACAAGGGTGCCATGCTGAGGTGGCAGCACCACAATCACTCTCAGTCTACATATTAAACTATCCATTCTTAACTAGAGTATTTACATCAAATGCCATTACAATTCAACCTACTAATTGTCTGTTTTAAAAAAACCTTGAACATCATCAATAATTTTCGGTCCCACAATGTGCCAGTATTTTTGGTAAAAAAAAACCGATAAGTCCATCTTCACCTGGGGCACTACTACTCTTAATACCAAAAGTTGCCTTTTTGATTTCATCAGAAGAGACATCTCTGGTTAATAATGCATTCATCTCAGGAGTAACCCTACCTTCAAAGCCTTCAAACAAAGTTTCTAGATCACTTGGGTTTGAACTAGTAAACAAATCTCTGAAATATTCAGTAGCAATATGTCCTTTAGACCCTTCAGAATAATTTTCATTACCAAATATATCCCTAAGCATCAAAATTTTATTTTTAATTTTCTTCCCTTTAACCACATTATGGAAGTACGTTGTATTTCTATCCCCTTCCCGTAACCATTCTTCTCTACTTTTTTGCCTCCAAAAGATTTCCTCTTCCCTATATGCAGCTGCCAACTCCATTCTTAATCTTCTTAATAAACCACAGATAGGGAATTGTTTGGAACTCTCCTTATCCAAATCAATTTGCAATCGATCTATCCTTGTTTTTGAATTCCAATCGTTTGTTTGTTTTAAGCTTGGACAGTTCCGACCGACACCGAGCAATCCGCTCAAGAACACTGAGATTTGAGTTGATATTTTCTGCATCCCATCCTCGAATAATGGCTTCATCTACCCCTCTTTTACCAAATAAACGTTTATCAAAATAAAACCGTCCCTTATGCAAATTCTCAGGTTCAAGAGCGAATTCAACGCGTAAAGGCCGATGATCTGACGGCCACATACTCATATAGTCCGTTGACGATTGAGGGAAAAGTCGAAACCACTCATCATTACCAAAGCTCCTGTCTAGCTGGCATTGTATCCAGTTATGATCACGCATACCTGCCCAAGAGAGGGTATTTTCGGTGGTCCTCATTTCCCGTATTTTACATGCCTCTGCCATATTCCTAAAATCAAAGAAAGTGGTCTCTTCTCTAATAGGACCTCCCAATTTTTCTCCATTATGCATTAGCTCATTAAAATCACCAACCAAAATCCATGCCTCATCTCTAACCACACCAATATCCGTTAATTTCTCCCAGACAAAACGTCTCATTCCTCTTACTGGATCTCCATATACACATGAGAGAAAAGAAACCATGGAACCCATTGTCACTTTAAGATCAATGATTCTATTATCGCTATTAAGAATTTCTACTGTATAGTAACCTTTCCACATTAAAGCTAAACCACCACGACCAATCGGTTCCACCGTATGTAAGCAATCATATCCCAAGCTTGATTTTAAAGCATCCATATAAGCTAACTTTTGTTTAGTCTCCATTAGGAATATAATATCTGGTAAATACTGCCGTCGTAAATCTCTAATACGTTGCAGTGTTTCCGAACTTCCCGCACCTCTACAGTTCCAACTTAGTATACTCATAGATATTCAATTTTTAAAGTTGTTCACGTATGAACAATGTATATTGAAATCCATTTCATTACACCACAAAAATACAGATTAATATATTCCTGGTGTATCATAATTAAAAGCCCCCAAAAATCCCAAATAATCCAAAAATAAAAGTATACATGTTGAATAATTGTAAACAGTGCCTTCCCATTATCTAACCTTCGAAGACCAAAATTACATCGTGTCACCTTACACTTTGGAACATTTGTAACTAACAAGCCATGATTACTTAAGCAAATAATACATGAGGTAACCCGTGCAACAAAGCTAATTTGGGTCATAACCAATGCTTGTTTCAACCAAAATGTCGCCTTAGAAAGCTTGACTTCCAACTGACATCCAAAGGAGCCATAAACAAGTTCATCAATCCAGATCATAATATTATCATTATGATCATTATCGCAAAAAGATACCTAGACTGATCCGAAGCCGCCATAACTCTGTTTTTTTTTACTCTGTATTTTTTTACACTTATCATTCAGGGTCGATGAAATGAAAACCACAGAAAAAATTGGTCCTGTTACAACAATGAAATTTAATTGAAGTCCAAAAGTGAAAAGTAGGTAATCAAATTCATAGAGAAAATATCGAGACCACCATCCCTTAATACAAGGTCTTGAAATCACGTAATCCACCAAAAGAAAATACCATCCAGCACAACACATATCAAGTTGTGAAAGATGCTTCCATCCCACTAAAATAGAACCATTCTCCACCGGTACAACCAAAATAAATTGGCAACCAAAGCTCAAAAATCTGTTACCATGTTCCGTCCGTGTTCTTCCTTGACAAAACATTTCAGACCAGATTGATAGCTCATGGCCATCAGAGAAACGAAAATAAAAGGAAAGCAAAACGATCAATCTATTAAAACATCCATTACTGCATATCATCACTTCTAATATTTTTTGAATCATTGTCCCAGCTATATACCATATCCCTGATCTAGCTTCATAAAAACCAAACACACTCATTTCCAAAACAAAATCATAAGCAAACAAACAAAGTGACGAAATACTAAGGAATTGTAATCTGAAATACCAAATTCTCTGTAGGCAACCACCTTGCTTTCTGTGCCCACTACGAGACTCCCAACACTCCATAAAATTAAAAACTCTTGACCCATAATAATAGAAACTAACCAGATAATGTTCAAGCCTCAACACTCAAAGAGACAATATTATTAAATAGAAAAGGCCAAACCACAGCCATCAAACTTGGAATGAGAAAAAAACAAGCCCTTATAACACCAAAGGGAGCCAAACACAAAGATAAAGAGAAAGGATTTCATAGAATAATCCAACATTAAAAACTTGAAAATACCATTACCCCAAGCACTTACTCTGCTGGGTTTAAAAAAAAATCTCCTCAGATTGTCAAAAGAAACAACCACAACTGAAAAAAACGAACCAATTTGAGAAAAGGAAACAGAGAACCTGCAAAGAAACGGCACATTCCAAGGGATATTGCATCAGCAGATCCCCCTTATTTCCTTTCCAAACCATCAGATCGAAAAGAACCGTAAAAAGCTCCGAATCCAGAGACTCCACAGAATAATGTATCATCAGATCTCCACTAATAATCCTCCAAAACAATAGATTCGATCGCTCCATCAAAAACCAATTGCAAATCAAATATTTCCCTTGAAAACCCAAAACACGAAGAGAACCATAATCACCGATGTCGAGATCCCGTAATAATAACCAAAAGAACATCACTAATCAAAAGAATTTTGAAAATCTCGAAATCTCCTTCTTCGTCGGCATCGCCTTCTTCGTCGGCATCGCCTTCTTATATATATGTGTATGTTAAGGTATGTTTTTAAGAGATTAGTTGGCGGAATTCTCATCAGATATTGGTGGCAGATTCAACACCTTTTAGCTATCCATATATTGTTGATGGTGTTAGCAACATTAACACACAATAACTCGGAAATGTTGTCATGTAATTTATGTAAACTGTGTAGTTTTTGATCTATTTTTTTTTTCTTCTCTGGATCGATGTATAGCCATGTTGTGGTGTATCAAGTTTACGATCATTCTTTTATTTTTATGGATATATGATTTAGAATTTATTCTTAAAAATTTAAGGTTGAGAATATTTTTAGAGTCTAAGACATGTTCATGGTTTAGATTGTCATACAAAACTATTATATTTGAAGTTTATAAGTGTTGTATTTTCTTTTGACAAAATATTTGTCATTTATTTTCAAATATTTAATATTTAAGATATAGATTGTATGATTAAATATTAAAATTTATGGTTTATGGAAGAACGTTTAGAAATTATATTTTCTTTGAATATCCATAAACTATACTATTTTAACACTGGATTGTATTATTAATCTTTTTAGACAATGAGTTGAGAACTAGCAAAACAAATATAGAAAATGAATACATCTTTATGTTGTGGCTTTTCATGACACATTTTCTTTGAGAAGCCACAAAATATAGATTTAACTATTAACTAAGAAACTCACATACTAGCTATGAATTATAATTTTCTTAAAAGACATGATTGTTTTATACCTGTTTGTGGTAAAAAAAAAGGCCATCTAGAAACGTTTTGTAACTAATTTGTCATATATATACAGTTTTTCTTGTTATGCGCCATCATGAGCAAGAGGAAGCAGAAGCATTTTCGCAACCTCATGCAAGTGTGGTTAAAGTGTGAGTAACTTCAATATCACTAGGTGTTGCAAAGTAGAAAGACTATTTTTCCTCAACTATGCAAAATCCTTTTTTCAGTTCTCTCTCTCCTCGTCTCCTGTAACCTTATCTCCTTCAAGTTGTCTTGCTCCGGCACGCTGGAAAGAGTAGTGGTGCTAGAGGCGTTCCTCCTCCATCTTTTTCTCATTGCTCTTTCTCACCAATCATTGTCTCTCGTCGATATGCTCCTGGCACTGACTGTGGGAAGCTTGTTCGGTGTGTCCTCCAGTTCGTGACGGTGTATATCAGGAGTTATAGTATTGTATATGTCAATACGTGTATATGATAGTTAGAGAAGTTAGAGTAGAGTTTAATTAACTTGTATATATAGTACACACTGTACATTTGAGTAAAGTTAATGAAGATATTTTCACATTATTCTGTTTCTGTTATGGTATCAGAGCGTGTGAGCTGAGCTCGATCTCCGATCACCAGACGTCGTTTCTTCTCCGATCATCGTCTTTATTCACCTCCTCTCATCACCGTCTTCTCCGATCCTCCTCTCTCTCACTGATCGATTTCATTTTCCTCAATCGATTTCATCTTCCTCGCTTCCGCATCATCTCCGATTCAAAATCACCGTTCTCTCAACGTTTGCTGATCTTCTCGGCTTTTGATTTTGCACTATGGGAAAGAGAAAGTGTAACTCGAAGTATCGCTCTTCTACTCTGGATCTGGAATCTCTAACCTCCGATCCTCATCGCGAAGCTTCAAGTTCTTCACATCCAGCTGCTCCTCTTCCAGATCTCGATAATCCAGCTGTGATTCGTCCTCCTAAACCGTTTGAGGTATCTCACTCTCCGGATAACATCATAGTCCTTATCATCTTCATAGTTCTGATAATCCTGACTTAGTCTTTGCATCTGAGATTTTAGATGGAACAAACTATAGTATCTGGACTATTGCGATGACTACTAGTTTAGAGGCGAAGAACAAGCTAGGTTTTATTAATGGATCCATTGCTATGCCTGTTGAAACTGATCCTTTCTACAAGATTTGGTGCCGCTGCAATAGTATGGTCAAGTCTTGGTTGCTTAACAGTGTCTCGAAGCAAATATATACAAGTATTCTATACTTCAAAGCTGCTTCGGACATTTGGAATGATCTTCACACTCGATTTCACAAATCCAATCTTCCAAGACTCTACAAAATTCGTCATCAGCTGCAGTCTCTTCGTCAAGGAAGCATAAATGCTACATTTCGTACTATTGAAGGTCTCTTGGCGCCGAATGAAAGTAATAGAGTCATTGATTTTCTCATGGGGCTCAATGACAGTTACGATCATATCCGCAGCCAAATACTCATGAAGAAGTCCCTTCCTACTTTATCTGAAGTCTACAACATCCTTGATCAAGAAGATAGTCAGCGATCTGCTAGAACGTCCTCTCAGACTCCAGTTGATGCAAGTACCTTTCAGGTCTCTGCATATGGGAAGCCTCGCCCTGTCTGTACTCACTGCAAAGGTGTTGGCCATACTGTTGACCGCTGCTACAAAGTCCATGGATATCCACCGGGACTTAAAGCACGCAGCAGATCTTATCCTCCGAAGAATAATTCTTCTCAGCATGGCCAAGCTTCTGCAAATGCTTCTGCAAATGCTCTCATTTCAGAGACATCAGACGAACATCAGTCATCTTCTACGACTACAAGCTCTCCATTGCCTTCTTCCGTAAGCCCTGAGCAACTGCAACAGTTCATCGCCTCCTTCAGTGCTCAACTCCAAGACCAGAGTCATACATCAACATCAAATGGACTTCTTCCTTCTTCTTCAGCTGTACCAGAGGCTTGCAAAGCGACTGTCACGTTCCTTCCTTTATACACTTTTTCTCTCATTGGCATGCCTTCAGCTCGCCCATCCGGAAATGCTTTAGTTTCAAGTGATTCTTGGGTAATAGATTCAGGTGCAACCCATCATGTCTGTCATAATAGATCCTTATTCACCTCCCTTAAACTATTACTCAATGCCTTTGTCACTTTACCAACTGGAAACTCAGTGCGCATTATTGGTGTAGGTTCTATTATTCTTAGTGATAACATTACTTTGAAAAATGTTTTGTTCATTCCTCAGTTTCGTTTCAACTTACTGAGTGTTAGTTCATTGACTAAAGATACAGATTCTATGGTTGGTTTTACGTCTAGTGCTTGTTTCATTCAAGATCTTACACGGGAGTTGATGATTGGCAAGGGTAGACAAATATACAGCCTCTATGTGCTTGATTCAGGTTCTTTGATTCCTGTTCCTTTTCCTAATGATCACAACACTGTCATTTGTGCTTCTATAATTGATAACCATGTGTGGCATTCTCGGTTAGGTCATCCTACTATGGATAAGATAGATACTCTGTCTGATCTTTTATCATTGAATAAGAATAAGAAAACCGATTCTTTTCATTGTTCTATTTGTCATCAAGCTAAACAACGGCGCTTATCGTTTCCTTCTGGTAATCATATTAGTGCTGCTTGTTTTGATTTGATTCACATTGATGTCTGGGGTCCGTTTTCTATTCAAACTCATGAAGGTTTCAGATACCTTTTAACCATAGTTGATGATCATAGTTGTGCCACCTGGATTTACATGTTAAAAGCGAAGTTTGATGTTTTGTCTGTTTTCCCTGCTTTCATCAAAAGGATTGAAACTCAATTTGGTACAACTGTTAAATCTGTTAGGACTGATAATGCTCCTGTGTTGACTTTTGGATCTCTTTTTAAAGACAAAGGTATCCTTTCTTTTCATTCTGCCTTGAAACCCCGCAACAGAACTCAGTAGTCGAAAGAAAACACCAACATATAACGTTGCTAGGGCTCTCCTTTTTCAATCCATTGTTCCATTAGTCTATTGGGGGGGGGGGTGTATTATGTCAGCTGTCTTTCTCATTAACCGTATTCCTTCACCTGTTCTAAATCATAGATCCCCTTACCAGATTCTTATGAACAAACTACCCGATTATCATTCCCTTATAAGCTTTGGTTGTCTTTGTTATAAAAGTACCTCTGTCAAAGGTAGAACCAAATTTTTATCCAAGAGCAAAGGCTTGTATATTTCTAGGGTACCCCACGGGTTATAAGGGTTATCGTGTTCTTGATCTTGAAACTAATAGCATTTCCATTTCCCGGCATGTCATATTTCATGAAACCATCTTTCCTTTTGCGGATTCCTCTATTCCTGATGCCGCAAAAGCTTTCTTTCCGCGTCTTGCTCGTCCTGATGATAGTGTACCTTCTGTACCATCATCCTCTGGTGAAACTTCAGGCACTGCCTCTTCATCCTCTGAAGCAGGTTTGCCTTCTGCGATTGTGTCTCGTTTGCTATAGAAACCTACTTACTTGCAAGACTACCTGTGAAATTCTATCCTCTCTCTATACCCTATATCTAATTTCTTATCTTATCATAAACTCTCTTCTTCTCATTTTTCTTTTATCAATTCCTCTGTTCTCACCACACCTTCCACTTTTAACGATTCGAAGAAGTCCAAATTCTGATGTAAGGCTGTGGACGACGAGTTTGACTCTTTAGAAAGCCTTGATACTTGGTCAGTTTGTTCTCTGCCTGCTGGTAAGAAGACCATTGGTTGTCGATGGATATTTAAGCTCAAGCTCAACGCAGATGGCACTGTTGAACGCCCTAAAGGACGTGTGGTGGCTAAGGGTTATACGCATCAAGAGGGAGTTGATTATGTTGATACTTTTTCTCCTGTTGCTAAAATGGTTACTGTCAAAATGTTGTTTGCCTTAGACGCTAAAAATAAATTGTTTCTTCATCAACTTGACATATCCAGTGCCTTTCTCAATGGTGATCTCTCTGAAGAGATTTACATGGAATTTCCCGAAGGCTATGCAGAGAGAAAGGGGGAAAATCTACCACAAAATGCTGTGCTCAGGCTCAAGAAATCCATTTACGGTCTCAAACAAGCTTCCCGACAATGGTTCTTGAAGTTCTCCTCTACTCTGCTTCGTATGGGTTTTGAGAAAATCAATGGAGATCATACATTTTTCTGGTCACATTCTACTGGTGTCTTCCTCATTGTTCTTGTTTATGTAGACGACATCCTCATTGCCAGCAACTCAGAGCCTTCTGTTGCTTCTCTGATCAAACAACTTTCTTCATGTTTCAAGGTTCGTGATCTTGGTACACCCAAGTATTTTCTTGGCCTTGAAATTGCTCGATCAGCTTCTGGAATCTCTATACGTCAACACAAGTATATACTTGAGTTGCTTACTAATGCTGGCTTACTCAACTGTCGACCATCATCTATTCCCATGGATCCAAGTAGCAAGCTCTCATGTGATGATGGTGAACTGTTAGCTGATGCTGAACCCTAACGTCGGCTCGTTGGGAAACTTCTATATTTTACCATTACTCGTGCTGGCATCTGTTTTGCTGTGCATAAGCTTTGTCAGTACTCCTCTGCTCCGCGAGCTCCTGATTTCAAGGCTGCTCTTAAGATCCTTCACTATCTCAAAGGAACTATCGGTCAGAGTTTGTTCTACCCTGTTGATGATGACTTTCAGATCAAGGTGTTTTGTGATTCCGACTGGTCCAACTGCCCTGACTCTCGACGCTCTATCTCAGGGTTTTTCTTATTCATTGGGAACTCTTTAGTCGCTTGGAAATCCAAGAAACAAGATGCTGTATCTCATTCTTCAGCATAAGCTGAGTACAGATCAATGGCCTATAGATCTAAGGAATTTATGTGGATATCTCGTATGGTCAATGATTTGCAGGTTGCTCCTCCGACAGTTCCTGTACTCTACTGTGACAGTAAGGCTGCTTTGCACATTGCAAAGAACCCCATCTTTCACGAGAGAACCAAACATATAGAGCGTGATTGTCACTCTGTCCGTGAGAAGATTGTAGCTGGTCAGCTTAAGACGCTTCATGTTTGATCCGAGAACCAGCTTGCGGATCCTTTCACCAAGGCTCTCTATCCTGCTATTTTCCACAAGTTCATGTCCAAGATGAGTTTTCATAATCTTCTAACGCCATCTTGAGGGGGAATATCAGGAGTTATAGTATTGTATATGTCAATACGTGTATATGGTAGTTACAGCAGTTAGAGTAGAGTTTAATTAACTTGTATATATAGTACACACTGTACATTTGAGTAAAGTTAATGAAGATATTTTCACATTATTCTGTTTCTGTTAGTGTAGATCCGACGTTCATTCCTCCCATTCTCCTAGCCCTCGAAGCGGCAGTGACGGCTATTTTCTCCGTGGTGGGCACCTTTTCCTTCTTTGCTTCACGGATATCCGGTCAATGACCCCTTGTTTCATTTTTTTTGCATTTTGAAACTGATCTTTGGTTCTCAAAGGCGAAAGTGGTTAGAGTATAGCTAGTCGCTTTCTCTTTGTTGGCTCCATTGTTTCAGAGTTGTGCATCCTAGTGCGACCGGTGTGTTCGCTTGTCGCTGTTGGTAGTGGCTCTCTATTTTTCCTTTGTGAAGGAGTTGATGTGTTGTTAGGTGTTTCAATGTGGCTGTGGTTTTGGAGTATTTGGAGTATTCTCGATTCAGTTTTTGCGGTCTATGGGGATCTTGTGGATTTATCTTCGCTTTCTGCTTTGCTTAGCTTTAGGATTAGGTAGTTAGGCTTCGGAGGGGAGATGAAGCTTGTTTTTTTTGATGAAATTTTCTATTTATTGATCATCAGCTTAACTCATTTACAAAGAATGCTCTACGAAAAAAAATGTGGTTCACATATCTACAGTAGAAATGAAAAGAATTTATACTTCTGCTTCTTTGGTCACCCCATCTACAATTTGCAACACCTTAAATTCATTTCTTGAAATGATATTTACATTCTTAGCCAAAAAGAAAAATCTTCAAGACTACTAAATTGGCTATAGACTTCACTTTGTTTAGCTGTTGGTTTTTGTAATCTTTTTGAAGTTTTTTTTCTTTTTGGCTAAGAATGTAAATTCATTTCTTGAAATGATATTTACATTCTTAGCCAAAAAGAAAAAAAACTTCAAGACTACTAAATTGGCTACAGACTTCACTTTGTTTAGCTGTTGGTTTTTGTAATCTTTTACAAAGACATGATTTTCACATATTTAACAACAAAAAAAAAGGCAAAAAGGAGGTAGCACCATTAACCTAGACAACTTGTATCGAAGTCTTATTCTATTTTATGTTTTTATTTCATTTTTACAAAAAAATCTTATAGAATACCTTCTACAGTAAAAATCTATAAATTAATAATGTTGGAACTGTGGTATTTATTAATTTTGAGAGTTATTAATTTACAAAAAAAATCTTTATTTAGATTTTTCTGTTTAAGATATATGTTTACAAAATAAGAAAATTAATTGATCTTAGTATATATACATTAATTATTTTTTATTTGAAATTTTTAATTGTTTGATTATACTATCTGGTGTGTATAAAATATATTTTATACAATTTAAATGAGACATTAGATATAAGTTCTAAATCTCATCAAAATATATTAAGTTTTAGAAAATATAAAGACAATTATATAATGAGAGGTTTGTATTTACATAAAATATGTATAAATATAAATTATTAATTTATATTTTAATGAGATCTTATATTTACATAGAATTTTCTCAAAATTATTTAAAAATGTTATCTAGTTATATTTTTCGATTATCGTCATATTTTGAACTGGTCCAACTTGAGACCGGATAAATATTTTAATTTATATTATTTATTAATTTATTCAATACTACTTTATAGAGTTTCTACTATGTATTAAAGGAGTAGCACTATAATATTTTAACTGTGCCACGTGTTATCAAGAAAATATGTTCTCAAAATCTCTAGAAAATATGATGGTACATTTAATATATAATATAGTTCTTTCATCATAAAATTAATTAATAATATACAATTAATATTTGAGTATTGCATCCCATATACAAACTAAACCCTTAAATTAACTATCTACCCTTTTTCTCTCTTATCTCTCCTCCCCCCCCCTCTCACTATTTTTCCCCCAAAACCATGGCATATTCCTAATATCCAAGTTCTTTATGTATTTTAGGCCAATTCACCCTTAATATGATAATTAAAGTATAAATTAATAATAAATCGTTGATAGCAATTTGTGCATCCTTCATCATCTAAGTTTAATTTTATATCACTAACATAATATAAACGATCACGTTAATCATATAATAAAAAAAATTTCAGTTATCCTATATGTTATAATTTTATTTTTTAGTGACTATAAATTTTAAATCTATTAAAAGTTCAAAATTAAAAAATTTGTGATCAAAGGTTTAAATTTTTTTATCTTAAATAAATACAAGTGATCATAAAACCATTTGAATAAAAAATTCATTTAATAGATTTTCAAAATAAGATATATATATAGATCTTAAAGTATATACTGTATAAAAATAGAGGAAATTTTTAATTTTAAATTTGCATTGAACAAAAATTGATAGCTTAAAATTTTAATTTTTAAATTTACAGTCAAGAACCATATAAATTATTTAAATTATTAAAATCATATATTGAAAAATTTATCCTCATGGGGTTAATTTTGGTTATAATTAAAAAGCTACAGATAATCATAACACCATATGATTAAGAAAATTTATTTAATAGATATCAATATTAAAATATAACACATATCTATATTAATATCATTCTAATTTAAGTATATCTATACAAAATATATAAAAGGTTTTGTTTACATTTATTTATCAGAAAATGATTGTAAATTACTAAAAGTGATTGATTTTATGTTTTCGCCAAGTTATTGTTTTCAATGATTTAATATATATATATATATATTATTTTTTACTCTGTTACTTTTATAATATGTAAGAATCATAAAATAGGTAATAATATGTACAAAAATATTTTAATATACAATATCATTTTGCATAAGGTACAGATCTTCGACTAGTAGTGGTAAAATATATGATGAAGAATTTAAACATTACAAAAAGAAATATGGAATATTTTCACACTGGATAATATTTTATAGCCTATTAATACCAAGTCATTAATGTGAAATACTGAATAATATGTAACTGTGGATGTGCATGTGCAAGTGCAAGTGATCAACTACGTATCATAACAGTCTAACATGCTATTGTTGATGGCGTTCTATAACCACTAAAATGAACGAAAATATTTTGGTTTACAATTAATATTATTAAGTAGCCACTCTCAAAAAATTACCAAAATTTTAATAATACAAAAAACTAATTTGTCTTTGATCATTTTTAAAATCAAACAAGTAATAAAAAGAGATATAAGGCTCACGGAAGCTATCCACGTAGGCAAAAATAATCAACCAATATAAATATGTTGTTTTGCCAAGTCACAGATGAAGTGTAAATGTTGGTAATTTTTTTTATATATTCCAACATTATCGTGGCCCGTTAGATCATCTCCAATGGTGTTACCTACCATTGGAGTCCTTAAGATTAGATTAATAATTTTTTTTTTTTTTTTTAGAATAGTTAAGGACTTCTAATAACAAATGTTGCTCCAATGGTGTTATCTATTATGAAATCCTTAAGTATTAAAAAAATAATAAAATTATAAAACATGTAAATTTAAAATTTTAATTTATTGAATGATAAAATGTAAATGATGAATTCTGAAAACCAATTTTCCAAAAAAAAAAAACAAGCACAAAAACATGTAAATTCAAATTTAAAACGTGATTGAGGCATCTTCATTCCTAAAGTATGAATATCATGATAGTAGTAATTTAGAGTTTTTCAAAAATATAACTAAAATTTAAATCAGAGCTTGTAGAAATGCACCCTAACTTACTCCGCAACGAGTTGACGTTTTCTTGTCGATTCATGGGGTGTTGTTTCATTCAGAAGTGGGTAGAAAGAATCTTGTGATCAAACATAACAAGAGGACATGTCTTTCTAGAAAAACCACCTGGTCGTGACCTCTTGCCTTGGCCTCAACAATCTCCTTCTTTCATAATTAACAAAGACTCATCCATCACAAACGCAAAAGTTCAAGACTCAGATCCGCCTTTTTCAATCACTCCATGAGTCGTTCAACATTGCCAACAAAGACACAAGATGGTTTGTGATAGCTGATGATGATACTCTCTTCTTCTTGGACAACTTAGTCAAAGCTTTGGAGCTGTATGACCACAAGAAACACTATTAAATGTTAAGAGAAAACTGTAGAATAAGATCCACATATACAGTACAGAGAAAACATCTGTGTAAGCTAATGATTAACAAATCTTATTTCCTATAGCTTCTAGCTATCAACTGAGAAAGTATTGATCATGTAAAGCATTACCACTTTATATCAATATACATAATACCTATTTATCCACTATGTCGTTGTGATCTTACCTTGATCTCACCTGGAAACGTTTATCATCACTTGATAATTGATATCAATTCTGCTATGAATCATCTTCCTCTTCTCTCTTTTTATGTATTCACCACATAATCAAGATTGTCTCTTTTTATGTATTCTCTATCTTCTCAAAACGAGAGCTGATTTCTCCAACCTTAAAGATACATCAATAAAAAAACTTCAAGCCAATATAGCAAATAAACATTCAAAGCTCTATAAAGGTTCCAAAGTTAAATAACTTACAAGGCCTCGTTGAATGCCGTCTGGTTTGACCATAATGTAAGTCTCCTCAACTTGCTCCTGGAAAAAATTCAAAACAGAAGCTTAATTACATACAAAAGAATCAAATTTCATGGAGCTAAGATCAGCTTATAAGACAAGATCAGGAGAAAAAGAGTTTCCATCTCATAGCAAAAGAAGTCCACTTTTTTTTGTTTATCAGACAAGACCCAAGTTCAGTTTTCATGTGACACTAGGTGTATCGTTAACTGGAAGATATAAAGACACTAACTTGAGATTTACAGCTAAATCAAAGGAGTGAAAGAAGATACCATTGCTAAAAGTAGATTCCTTGGGCTGTGATACTTCTCCCAATCTCGAGCCTTTGCAAAATCATCCATTTTCTTACTCAGAGTTTCAAGAGAAACTACTTCCTTCCCTTCCCCCATGTCCATTTTACACAGAATAAATCCCTAAACACTCACTTACAGATCTTTACAGAAAGAGGAGAAATCTAGGACGAAACGCGGATAGCTCAAAGCGTAAGTTAACGGTGGTTGGAGAGGAGTTTGAATTGCAAGTTTCTGACTTCACTCTCGGTGACGGCGAGGGGACACAGAGAGTCAATTGACCAACCATAGCCATTGCAACCATTGTGTTTGTGTGTGTGTGTGTTCTGTCTCACCGTTTCACTTCCTGAAACTTTTCCAAAATTGAAAATTTTCCATTCAATTACACAGAATCAAGATCTAAAGTGACAATCTTTATTACCAAATCTGAGACCAGATTTGTGACCATCACGATCGAAATCGTGTGGTGATGCTCTGTCTTCGAAATCGCTTCTACAATCGCCAGAGCTTTTTTTTTTTGTTTAACTTGTCGCGAATGATTTTTTTTTTTTTAAAGGGTATACCTGCCGAAGCATGTGCCAGGTCAGTAAGGATTTGATCCTTATAATCCTTCTATAAGGATTAATCCTTACAAAATTCTTGGGCTTTAATAATATTTTATGCCCAATTGCATAGGTTCTCCCGCTAAGGACCCATTAAAGACCAGCGTTGGACATGGTCTTAGGCTCATTAGATAGAAACAATTCTGAGAAGAATATATGTAATTCAGGAGACAAATAAGAAGGAAAAGAAACCAAAGAATAAAAAAACAGGAAAAAGAAACCTCCTCCTTCTCTCTAAGAAACCGCCGATACTCTTCCTTGCTTTTTCCGGTCCAGCTCACGTCAATACCGGAGGCTCTCCTCCAACCCTTCTCATTTTCTATTTGCTCTTTTCTTTCCTTCTCTCCTCTGTCAACATGCAAGTGGTTCTGGTTTGAAGGGATCTATCCCGAGAATCTTCTGAAGTTCGACGGAGACAATCTCAGGTCATATCTGGAGCAGCGGCGAGACCTATGGAGCGACATAGAAGAAAAGGGTCGGCTTTTAGGATTTTTGGACCGTCAGATCTAATTTTCCTTTTTCAAGATCTATGACGGGTCATTCTCAATGGCGGCGTGTGACGCGGTTAGGCGCCTCTTTTACCTCTGTTCTCCCATCACAAGTGGAGGTGAGACTGGTGGAGGAGAGATCTGATAGTTTAGCGAAAAGAGGTTTGTCGTCCAGTTCTCAGAGGCAACATCAACCGGGGTCTTGTAACGACGGAGTGGTCAATCGGAGGATCGGACCTCGAAGGCGTACATGGAGGAGCCGTTCATCCCAGCGTCGCAGCTGAGCTATGTCTCGGTCCGACGGTTTGTGCTCTACATTTCTGGAAGCTAGTAACTCCAAAACCAGTCCGGTTTAGCTATTGAAATTTGAGTTTTCAGTCCGGGCCTAATGTCCGGTTTTGTGGTTGAAAGATCAAGACTTTGACAACTGGTGGATTGTGCTGAAGTTGATTACGTGCCTAAGGTGTTGATGTTACTAGTAGCTTGAGTATGGAACGGTATCAAGTATAGGCTTAGTTCATTATGTCATATTGTCCTGTATTGAGGTAAAATTTTAGTGGTTTAGGGGACGGTTCATTTCGGATCGTGGGATGATCTTGTTCTCACAATGGTGAAAAATGCAGCATTGTACTTTAGGTTGCGTTAGATCCGAGAGAGAAATCACCTAGTGAATGTTCCAAGGTTTTGCTAAGATGTATTGTTGTATGTGTGGTAAAACCAGAGTGGTTAAAATCTTTGTACCAATTTATTGGTGAATGGAATAGTTGATGTTGAGACAAAAAAAAAAGAGAATATATGTAATTCATTAAAGTCATGACATTCGCTGTAATCATCAGCCACGGCGAAACTCCTCACCACGGCCTTCCATCTTCGTCTTCTTCCACCGTGGCTTCTGTTATACCGGAATCAAGCCTTGCCGTCTCGATATCCAGCGATGAGGAGGCTCGTTCTTCTCGAATGGTAGACTCTTGCTTATTTACAAAACAGGTCCCTGGCCTTCTGGTTCTTCAGAAACTAGCCCAATACTTTGTAAATTGCAGAAACATCTCTAATTCTACCCTTAACTTTTGATTGTGAAAATAGACCCCTGAGTATTCTGGATTTTTGCACCATTGGTCCCTGCATTTTCTTCTTATTTCGTTTTGGCCCCAGCTGTTTCTAAATTGCAGAAATAACCCTCCAATGTCACCCAAAGCTTCCAATTGGTCACTCCAAACCCTAATGCACAAAAATGAACAAATATATGCAATGTAGACACCTAAATGCAAACAACATGATCAATATGAACTAAGAGAAGATGTTAAAAATCTATAAAACATGAGATATCAGTTCGACACGCTTGCACGTGTTCAAGACGGCCTGGTTCGACCAAGTGCGTACGGCACGGGTTTATGGTGCCAAGTGAATAGTGTTGGAAGCAGAGAGGTGTTGCGAAGAGCTTTGACGCCTCCGATATGGCGGATGAATCTCCGGTGGTTAAATTTCCGGTCAACACCTACCAGACTATGTAAAATGTCTTATGTATGATTATAACATTTGTATAGTCGAAGCTGAGAACTTTTTGATTTTTTTTGTTTGAATCCTATATATTAGAACAGAAGTCACAACCTCAATTTAGGTGTGATTTTTTTAAAAAAATGAAACCTCACAAGAAATCAATTATTATTCATTTATTACTAATAATATAGCTCAATGATAATATATCATTCATAATATAACCATCGACTCCAACAAAACCGGATTTGTTAACAAATTATCAACTTATCATAATATCTATTCATATCTTATCATTTTAAATATTAAAAGTTAAAAAATTGAAAAAATTGAAAAAATCTGTTTCAAAATATTTTGTCAATATATTATTTTAAAAAAAAATTATTTGTAAATGTTTTCACTAAATTTTGTCATTAGTTTATATATATATATAATATAAAAATTATCTGTAAATGTTTTCACTAAATTTCGTCATTGTATATATATATATTCTAACAAACCTGTTGAAAAATAATTTAAAATATCTTAATTTTAAAAATTTATGTAAATAATTCACTAATTTTGTTATTAGCAATGAATTATTATTATACATTAATATATTCAGTTATTTTTTATAAAATAAGAAATAATATTATAATCTGTTTTATCAATGATATAATAATAATAATAATAATACTAATAATAATAAATAAATAAAAGTAAAAAAAAAATTCTAACAGGAAATCCATATTTGAAGGACGGGTCCGAATTTAACATAAACGAAATCGAATATTATAGGACATAAAGGATATTCAAAAATATTTGTTTATTACAATTTCAACCATTTATTTAAATACATAAGTTCGTTACAAAATATAGACTATTATGCAAATTGAGTCAAAAAACTCAACCATGAAAGTTTATATACTAGATTATCATTTCCTTTTAAACAAAAAAAAAGATTCATTTTCTCAAGTTTAAATGACTATCTTTTCTTAAATGTATAATTATGGTGGTCACACAAATTTATATGTCTTTGTTATAAAGTTATATTTTGATCTATTCCATTCATACAATTTCTTTCGTATTGCATAGTCTTTGGAAACTTGAAAAAAAAAAAAAAAAAAAAGATGGCAATTATTTTTTAAATAGTTAAACAATAAATAACAACTTTGGTTAAATATGTATAGGTTTTTGACATAAGTTCATAATAAAAATATGTCTACTCAAATGATTTTGTTGTTTGTTATTAAAAGCGATGTTCTGTGACAAGAAGTGTTTTAAAAACCGGAACCGGCTGGTTAGATCATGATTCTTTCTCTTCTAAAAAATTTTGAGTTGTGATAAAAACCAACAAATTTGGTTTAAGAACTGGTTACTCACTAAAACCGATGGTCTAGTTTGATATTAAACCTTTTTTTTCAAATTCAAGTTAAAAATACAAATTTTTAAAAAACTTTCATAAGCATGTATTGTTTTTAATATCTATTTATATAAATTATTTTTCATTATATTTTATATTGTTTTGAAAGTTTTCATTTTATTTCCATATCATTTTAGCTTCAAACAATGATACAAAGTCTTATAAAAATAATTTTATAACTATACATATATAAAGATACTTAACTTAAAACTATACTAAATTTACAACCCAGTTGGACCGGTGTGACCATTGACCTAACTGCAATGTCAAGTCAATGTTCGGTTTGGTATTCAAAACATTGATGGCAAGGATAAATTAATATCATCCAGTTTATAAATAAATAGAATAAATAGGCATTATTTATAAAAACAAAATATATACAATCTTAAATTTATATAATATCATTTTAAATTTAAATAAAAGAAATTCATTTTATATACTTAATTTTTAGATTTTAATAGTGATTATTTTCTACCAACATCTTAAAGATAGAAAATATAAAACTATAGATTAAAATATTACAGTAATTATTATGTACGTTATTTATACCAAAAATAAAATGAGGGTTCTGTTAAAAAAAAAAACTAAAAATCTATATTTTGTAAAAACAATTTTTTATTGTTGGTATTACTTATGAAACTCTTAATTACAACTACAATGATTTTGTCAATCGTTATATTTTCTATTTAATTTAGGGAAATTTGGAGAAATGCACTCAAATAAGATTATAATTTGAAAAATACACCAATGTTTAAGTTATTGGAAAAATACACTTATGTATATATAAATTTACCAAATTGTCCAATCTTAATATTTCTCAATTCCTAACATATATATTTTTTTAAATTGTTAAAAAAAATCGTTAGACAATATACATAATATCTTTTTAATATATCTACACATTATATTTCCCATATTTTTAATATGTGTTAACTATTTTATTATTTTGAAAAACATAAAAGAACTTAAAATGCCGTCTCATCGTATTGTTTCTATTTCTGAAATTTGTTTCTCATTTTTCTCTAGTTTCACAGATTCTTCCTCTCATCTCATCAAGAAGTTTGATGATTCATGAATAAGATTTCAGTTTCTAATTCTGCTTCTATTTTGTTTTGAAAATATTTCTGTTTTTTTTCCTTTTAGGAGAGTAATCTTTTGACAAAACTCCAATGCAAGCAACACCATTTGTTTCTGTGACTTTAAATATTGTTATGTGTTTGGTATTTCTCTGCCTTTCTTTTTCCATTATTTTATTTTTGAATCTTGTATGTACTTCATCTCTATATAAAAAACATAAAATAAAACAAATTGTAAAATATACAAATCAAATCATTTGTTTAAACAGATTTATAGGTTTTCATGTCACATAAAAAAAGCAACAAGCCAAATTGATGAATGATAATTAGTGTTCTTCTTCTTCATATTTAAAGTAAAACAAAATAAACACATATGTGAATACATGATATTAGAACTAACTTGGGCCCGGTAGATGACGACTTCAAGGAAAAATGAAAATTTTGTAGAGAATGCAACATGAATTGTTTATATAAAATTAAGAAAAAAAAATAAAATCTCTATAAACTTAATGATAAAGAAAAATCATAATTTATTTATTTTATAATATCTTTGTTATTGAAAAATTTAAAATCGTAGAATAACATATTTATATTTGAAAAAAATAATTATAATGCTCTTATTAATCTTGAATTTATATCTTAATTATTGAAATATCAAATTTGGGTAAAAAAGGTAAATTCAAACTTAAGAAAGTGTAGTTTAAAATAAAAATTAAAGACAGTGTATTTTTCAAATTTCAAATCCTAAATAGGGTATTTTGCAAATTATCCCTTTAATTTAACATTCTATTTCTTTTGTTTATAATTATAAGTTTAATTATACAATATTATATATATATATATATAAACAATATGATTCAAAATTGTGTTTAAAAGACTAGCCGCGCGTAGCGCGACCAAAAGATCTAGTATTGATAATAACCTAAAATAAATACATGGTTTACAATTATGACAAAAAAAATACATGGTTTACAAGAGGTATGCACTTAAAATCCTGGGATAAACTATGCATGGGGAAAGATGAAGGAGAACTAGGTTTCAAAGATATATCGGATTTTAATACGGTTATGTTAGGAAAGCAATTTTGGCGTTTGATCAAGAAACCTAATACATTATTTTCTCGAGTCTTCAAAGGTCGATATTTTTGAAATGATTCATCCCTGGAATCGATCCGATCATACTCTCCATCTTATGGATAACGTAGTATGGTATCTGCTAGATCTCTGGTTAGCAAAAGACTAATCAAAAGGGTGGGATCAGGTTCATCTATATCAATATGGAATGACTCCTGGCTCCCAACCACTCACCAGAGACCAGCAAACAACAACCATCGCTACCCACATCTCATGGTTGATTCTCTAATCAATTCAATTTCACGAACATAGAATTCTCAGGTCATACATCCATTGGTGGATCTGGAGGATGCAAAGATTATTGAAAGCATACCGTTAAGTAGGCATAGGCAAACATATCAAGATGGATGGCATTTCACTCTAAATGAGAGATATACGGTAAACTTCGGTTATCAGGTGGAGAGGGTTTACCCAGATAGGGAAAGATCTTTGCCGATATATAGACCCACAGTTACTGCGCTAAAATCTCAAGCTTGAAAGACTCGATGCCCACCAAAGATGAAACATTTTCTCTGGCAGTTGGTCTCAGGTTGTATCTCAGTAAAGAAAAACTTGAAAAGTCGAGGTATGCAAGGAGATGTGCAGTGCTCAAGATGTGGTGCCCATGAAGAATCAATTAATCATGTATTTTTTGAATGACCCCGGCGGTCCAAGTATGGAATTTTTCGAGAGTACCATTGCATCCAGACATTTTTCCTTCACATGCACTATTCACCAATATTGACTATCAATACTGGCGGGCATCCCCATATATGGAAGATCATCAGTTTGCGTGAATTTTGTTGTACATTTGGAAAAGCCGGAATAATAAGGTTTTTAGTAATATTGATGTAGATCCGAGAGAAATCCTAGAATTGGCAGAGACGGAATCTTTACTTTGGGCCGAAGCTCAGATTAAGGTCACAAGTGGAAAGGACCAATTACGACAAATGGAGGAATTTACACTATCTTCGATTCCATGTCACTGGTGTTTTACGAATGGCTCGTGGGAAACAAAGGAGCCATTCTCGGGACAAGGTTGGTATAGCAATTAATACAAGCGCAAGTATTTTGCCATTACATTCGGAAATGGAAGCGCTCATTTGGACAATGGAAAGCATGAGGATTTTACGGCAGTATAATTTTACGTTCGCGACAGATTGTATTCAATGAAGATTGTATCAACACTGGAGGAATGGCCAGCTTTCGCACACTATCTGAATGATATTAAGATTCTTCAAGAAAGTTTTACGCACTCAGCGATTATTCATTTCCCAAGAACACTGAATAAAAAGACAGACAGTCTGGCGCATAGTGCAGAAAGCAATCATCTTTTGTCGTTTATATGGATGCAGAGTTACCGAGTTAGTTTATAGAGTCTAAAAACAAAAAAAAATCAATAATATACAATTATAAGTTTTATTATATAACAGAATATAAATCTAATCATGCTTAAAAATGAAATACTTTAAAAATCATTATAATTTTTAATAGACAATGACAAATTAATTTACTTAATTTTATTATACAAATTATTTTTATTTTTCTTACTATATATAATATATGGGAAAAGAAAAACTGAATCTTGTAGTGTAGTTGGCTTTTGGTATAGTTTTGATAAAAAAAAGGGACCAAAATATATTTCTTTCATAAAAGCCAAAAAAAAAAAAGTAAGGAAGTGTTATTCAATGAGTGGTTTTAAATCAATTAAAAATGTTTTGTAATACATCAAAATTTAAAATTTTAAGAAAGTTTAAGTTTATAGATTCTTAAAATCTCTATAGTATGCCTTGGATTTTGAATTTATTCATTTGTTCATAAGAATCTATATGAAATGATTTGAAATCAATTCAAAATACAAAGAATTTTAAAATTTAAAAAGTTGAATAACACTAGATTTTAAAAACTAAATTTAAATCATTCATTGAATAACACTAAATTTTAAAACAAAATTTAGAATATCATTTGAATAACAATAGATTGTATTTAGATTTAAATTATATTAAAATACATGATTGAATAACACCACCTAAATAGCAATTAATGTATTTTAGGAATTGCTGACTTTTGGATGACTAAAGTTTGACCACATAAAATTGTTACCAGCTGAAACAGTTGAGTTTTATTATAAGAAGACCACCTCCTTTCTATGTAGCACACAAATTACATAGTTTCCTTTGAAGAAAACGGTTTTCCCTTTACATCTATAAATAAATTATTTATTACGGTGCCAATTATTTAAAATCTCCCAAATCATATCACCTTTGCATTACATTTGTTTTATTCAAAATAGTTTTCTTGTTTGTTTTCAACGATCTTTTTTTTTGATTTTTTGTGTTTTTCTTGACATTTTAGGATTTTCTCCCAAACAAAAATGAGTGATTATGATGAAAACTTTATGGATATCTGGTCTGATCCCGATCCACTGTCCATTCCTAGCTTCAGAGAGGTACTAGAAATGCTGGATCCAAACAACAATGGTCTAAATCCGATCAGTGAGACCTTCCCTCAAACCAACATATCAGCTGATCCTCAGGCTGAACAAAGATCTGGTGGTCTGGGCGACACACTGGCTGCAAGACGAGGATTAAATATTTCACCGTTGGAAATAGAGAGAGTCATTCCATTTGCTGATTCTTTCAAGAACGTGACTCTTGTTCCTTCCCCTATCCTTGTAATATCTCCAAGATTTAGTCTCTCCCCCTTGTTGCAGTCCCCAAATATGTACCCTAACTCTTCTTCACAGGTAAGTACCAATGTCATTTAGAAGATTAAGATTGATCTCTTACACGAAATAATTATTAATATATGATAAACCTAAATGTTTATGTCTTTGGTAACTTATATTTTCAGATTATCCCACCTTGTCCAATCCCTAATGATGGGCCTCCAGAGATGGTGGAAAGTTCAGGTGGTGCCCATGCAACGATGATGATATCCAACAACAATATTCCTCATCAGCGGATGGACGTTGATCTGCCTCTTCAAGGAGGTAATAGAATTTCTAGTGTCTTGAGTTAGCTTCCAGTTTCAATTTTCCGAATATACTGTTGACTTTTACATGTAAAACAGGCTCTGATGATATTCAAACGGAAGATACGTCTGTTTATATCACATCTCATGATGCTGAGTCCATTGGCGCTCCTTTAGTCCCTTCTCTTGATTCTAAAATTGTTGCTGAAACGGATGTTATGAACCTCATCTTCTTTGAAAGTGGTAGTAATGATAAGGACAAAGAATACAACCAAGAGGAGGAGGAAGACAAAAACAAAGATAACAATATTGTTGTCGAACCTTCATCTCGAAAGAAAAGGTCTCAAGTTAACATTGAATGATATATATTATTTAATAATAACTTAACATCTTAATTAAATTGCATAATTTATATCTCTAATAATAAAATTAACGTTAATTACATAATTCTCTCACAGGAAAAACATGATGGGAGTCACAAGACAAAACAAAACCGAAAGGGTCATAATTCTGGTGGAAAGCGAAAAAGACCATCCTGAAGATGGTTTTCGCTGGAGAAAATATGGCATGAAAAATCTCAAAGGAAATACAAATCCGAGGTATTATATTTCTTTCACTTCTAAATTAGTCAGGCATTTTGGCCAAAATAATATACTTATTTTCGTGTAAATGGTAATCGCAGGAAATACTACAGATGCACATACACTGGGTGTAACGTGAAGAAACATGTGCAGAGAAGCGCAGACGATGTGAAGTTAGTGGTGGCGACATACAATGGGTTACATGAGCACGTTCCACCACCTGAACGCATAATAAAATCTGGTACAAATAATAAACTTGGTTCGTCAATGTCTCAGTCGGGAAGAACGCCTTTCAGCTTTTCGGGCTCTCAGATTTTCCCTTCTCCCTTGGCTCCACAACTGGATATGACAGAGTATTATATAGCTGGACTCTCTGTGCTGCCAATTTTACCGGTTAACAAGAATCATGGTGTTATGAACCGGGATGATGAACCGAAGATTGATCGTGTGATACCGACGGTACAGAGGTCTTCAAGGGGATAAGGGAGCGACTTTCGTGACTGGTGGTATCAACCTTTAGATGGGCAAACCTTAACCAAAAGATAAAAAACAAAGATGTAAACCCCTTTTAATTATATCCTTATCTTTAATAGTTATAAACAATCATGTTCAAAGATAGAAAAAATCTTGTACTTATACCTTTCATTATGATTTTTAATTTATATTACTCTTGAGTTGACCTATTTATTTTCCAATAGTTAGAGTTTTAGCGATCAGATACGGATTTGGGTTTTTATTCGGATTCAATTCGTTTTCCGATTTGGTTACAAATCAAATTTTCAAATTTTCCATGCCAAAATTTGGTCATCTATAATGAAAGTTCTCAAAAGACTCCTTCGGTTTTAGGTTGTTAAGTTTTGATTTGATACTAACTTTTTTCAGAAAGTCTTTTTATAAGAAAAACAAATCTAGATGCTAAGGTAATCTAATAATCTCCACGATTAAAAATTAGCTTTCTGATTCTACTAATTTAAACTGGTCTGACCCACAATGACATCTTCTTTTTTTTCCCATTGAAACAACAAAGACCAGAGGATGATCAATCAAAAGGCTTGCATGCAGAGTCCATTCCTTTCCAAAAAGACTCAGTCAGTCTTTGGACGATATAACGAGTAAACCCAATGCACCAATAAGAACAGAAAATGTATTAACTATTAACCTAGATGACAGTATTTTCTGTCATGATTATAGTAACCCATCCAACATAAGGCAAGAAGCTGAAGCAGACAAAAAAAAGGTAAAATAATTTATGAGTAAATACAGCTTTTGGTTTAAGCACTATACCAATATGTGGTTACTTACCCGACAGCACGACCCACTATATGATGTTGTGAAGCCAAAGCTGACCTTTAGCATAGAGAATTCTATCATATCTACGGTTTTTGTCACCTGGAAACAATAGAAATGAAAATGAGAATGGGGTTGAATAATAACAATATCATAAACAACTTGCATCGATTTCTCTAGTATGTTCCCTTTCGTGAACCTGTAATGTAATGAACCCCAAAGAATCAAAATCATGTAGGTGTTAATCTAAGGACCGGGAGATGATAATAAGGAAATCTAGAGAAAATGTTACGTACCTTAATGACTCGATGGACAATAGGAATATCACGACCCTGACAAGAGAAGCATGAATCAAAATACAAATGGGGTGCAATCATCAAGCAGTCTTTTTCTTTTCTCTGTATGGAGATAAAAATAACCCCAGAGAATAAAAGTTAGCAACAACAACGACACTAGTGTGGATCTATGAAGAATGGTTGCAGCAAGCAAGGACAAAGTTTTCCATGAAATGGTTGAGCTCAGATGTATAAAGCACTGGGTTACTCCTGAAATGGTCTACATGAGGTGAAGGTATGAAGTTGCAGGCACTGACCTCGTGTCCTGCTTTCCTCTGCTCTACAATGAATGACTCGGCTTGCCCCACCGGTATAACTCTATCCACAGAACTGTAAATGTACATAATCCGGTTCCAAGCCTCCATCTATATGATTTGGAAAGAGCGTAACTCTAGGCTACATAATCCGGCAGCTTCGCTCATTTTGGAGATTAAACGTCTCCTCAAGGCAAAGATGGACATCTTATCTAGAGAGCAGAGGAATCTCCCCTCCACTGTGACCTTTTTATCTACTTGGCGCCTTGTATTTACCAGCCAGTTGAAGAGTTCTTTTTTGTTTATGAGTTGTAATAAGGGGTTATTAATAAAGGAAATTTACAATAAAAAAAAATCTTGCTATATATGTTATGTATTAATAATGTGTTGGGTATGGATGTATGTTTGTATAGGTGATTCGTGCGGGAGCTAACACATTTTCTTTACGCAACATCTTGCTGAGAGCAACCACTTCCATTAGGATACTATTTCTCTTGCCAAGAACATGCCTAGGTATTCATATACACAACTTTTCTGTTTTTGATTTTCAGACACACGAATTCTGGGAAAATGATCGCTAAAGAAAATATTTAGAGCCTAATAAACCATGCGTTGTTTTGTTTTCTTATTAAACACGTTTTCGGAGAGATTTGGTTGAGGAAGATATTCGATTAGATCATCGGTTAATGGGAGAAAGATATATATATATATATATATATATACATTTGTATTATTTTCTCTCATAGTATAACTTTAGATCATCTTTAGTATATATTTAATCTTTGATCTCTAATGTAATTTGGATTCATATTCACATCTTCGTTGGTATGAAACCAGTTTTCAGATACTTTCCATGTTCATTTCCATATATATCTTTCTCTGTTTGTTGTTTTGCAGTATTGTATTTGATTTTTTATTTGTTTTTATTTGGAACACAACACCATCCTATAGGTTTTGACCATTCTACTTAGATCTTGATCCACTTCGCTGATAAAAATACACAAATACAAATTGAGAAAGCTTTAGAACAATTAAAGGTCCCGTGTCAATTACCCAACATGTTTGTTGGCAAGACCTATATCATTTTCGAATGATCTAACGGGAAAATTAAATTCAAGAATTTAGTTCATTTGAGATAAAAGCATATATCTTGATCATTTAAAAGCGTATATATTTCCCAAGGCCGTAATCGCCATTGCTTCATGGACAGGAAGCGTCTCTAAAACATGCAACATGAACTCAAAAACATCAGCGTGTGAAAGCAAATTTGGAAGTGTGCGGGTAGAGTAAGTAGAATATATGTCAGAACACATTGACAGAATCCATATCAGTTGACTTTTTTTATCATTTTAAGGTAAACTCCATCCCAAATTTGATATAAATTAGAGAACGTCACTGTATTATTAATTCTCTCCCTTGAGTTTCACAAAATGAGTTTTACAGTCTCATCGAAGGGTTTTTCAGGAAGATTTCATGGCGGCCCACAGAAAGAAAAATGGTAATTAAGATATATATGGAAAGATATTATTAATGCAAGAAAGACAAAAAAAAAAGTGAAAGATATTATAGCTTAAAATTTGATTTTTTTTTTATTACATAACTGTAAATATAATTAGATAGATAAATCTATTTTATCACTAAACCAAAAAGAACCGATTGTCGCCTTGTTTTTAAGATTGGAGACGATAATTCAATTATTCTACAACTTTTAAAAAATCAGGTGTAAAAAATTCATAAAAACTTGAATGAACAAGATAAAAGACTATTTGATTATATCAAAAAATTTAATTAAACTTTTATTCATGTAGCCTGCTTTCTTGAATATAAGTTTCAGTTATGAAAATTCAAAAAATTGGGTATAAATAATTTTAGTTTGTTCATCATGAATAAACCATAAAATTTGCATTCACTTACCATTATATATTTGTGTTATCGGTTCATTTTATATTTAAGATATATTTAAATACAAACAAAACCAAAAAAAATTTAAAAATCAATTTAAAATATATAATTCAAGTATAATGGAAAATTTTTTTGTAGAAAAAACATTGTCTCTAGAATAATCACAAGCATAACTATGTGTCTAGGAAAACTATATTTTATATTTGTGGTTAGGTTTTATTTGAGGTTAAGCACTTACTTGTTTTAATATTGTCTGAACTGATTTTCAGTTTGTGTTTAAGTTAGATTTTATATATGTATTCTTGACTCATTTTTTAAAATGATATTTGAATATTTAAAACATATATGCATAAATAAACAACTTTAGTCGAGTCGAGATGAAAAAACTAGAACTTTTAAGTAAGCTGTTTTTAAAATAAATCATATTAATCATCAACTTTAAAATGGAATAAAAATCTCATAATTGTGTTGACCAATCCACTTTAATCCTGTCAAAAGTCATTTGTTAATACAATTAATTAAATTAAATGATTGAATTTTTACCAGATGAAAATGACTTGGTTAAAGAAAATGACATGTATTTGTGTTTTGACTAAAAATTGAGAATTGAAAATGACGGGTTGTGCTCCACACTTCTGGAAGCTAGTAATTGCCTAACCGGTCCGGTTTAGCTATTAAAATTTGACTTTTCAGTCCGGGCCTAATGTCCGGTTTTGTGGCTGAAAGATCAAGACTTCGACAACCGGTGGATTGTGCTGAAGTTGATTACGCGCCTAAGGTGTTGATGTTACTTCTACGAGTACATCATGTTAATCTTTTGGTTACTAGTAGCTTGAGTATGGAACGGTATCAAGTATAGGCTTAGTTCATTATGTCATATTGTCTTGTATTGAAGTAAAATTTAGTGGTTTAAGGGACGGTTCATTTCGGGTCGTGGGATGATCTTGTTCTCACAATGGTGAAAAATGCAGCATTGTACTCTAGGTTGCATTTGATACGAGTGAGAAATCACCTAGTGAATGTTCTAGGGTGTTGCTAAGATGCATTGTTGTATGTGTTGTAAAACCAGTGTAGTTAAAATCTTTGTACCAATTTATTGGTGAATGGAATAATTGATGTCGAGACAAAAAAAAAAAAGAATATATGTAATTCATTAAACTCATGACATTCGCTGTAATCATCCGCCACGGCGAAACTCCTCACCACGGCCTTCCATCTTCGTCTTCTTCCACCGTGGCTTCTGTTATACCGGAATCAAGCCTTGCCGTCTCGATATCCAGCGACGAGGAGGCTCGTTCTTCTCCAATTACGCTTGGGCAATCGGGTGACCGATCGTGTTCGGGTCGGGTCTAATCAGGTTTCGGTTTTTCGGATATGCGAAAATCAGTCCCATTCGGGTATTATAAAAGTTCAATTCGGTCTCGGTTCGGATTTTTCCGGGTCCGGTTCGGGTTCTGTAGCACATCTAAAACCCGGTTAAACCCATTTAATTTTCGTGTTCGGTTCTAAACCGGGTTTCGGTTATCCAAACTACTCTTAGTACCCGAAATACCTCAAATTACCCAAAAATATAAACCTGTTATCTTGTTTCCTTAAATACTTATATACTTTTAAAGTCTTGATTGCTAAAATATAAATAGGATACAAAGGAAACACTTCATAAACATAAACACGTAAAGAGTGAACAAGACATAGTTTCAGTTTCAAACACACTTTGAAAACTCAATACATGACATGCTTTACACGAACACAACTATCTCAAAATGAGGACGAAGAGTACATAGAAAAATAACTCAAAGTAATCAGCAATAATGAAATAAAATCAAAGAACATTTATTAAAATTTAACAGAAAACAAACTTGTTCTTAATAAACCTTAAAAGCAACTCTCGAAACAGAGTTTATCTCTAATGAGATCAAAGTTAAAATAAAAAGCAAAGAAAACACTAAAACACCAAAACAGAAACAGAAACAAAAAGACTTCAAAATTCCAGAGCAATCTTCAGTCTTCAATTTTCACACTCCCAAATTCTGAAGCGAGAAACAAAACTAAAGGTAAGTGAACTACAAATCAAATAAAACGTTAAGGGAAACTAAGATAAATAAACATACCTTTCTCAAGCTTGTCTAGCTGCACAACTTCAGCTAAAAGCTGCTCAACTTCAGCTAAAAGCTGCTCATTTGTTTCGACTTTCTCAGAGAACTTAATATCAGCTTTGAGCCACTGCTCACTGCACATCAGAACCTCGATCAAGTAATGCGTTAAACAGCTCCTATATGGTTCCAAGATTCTGCCACTTGTGCTAAAAGTACTTTCCTAAGCCAATGATGAAACCTGCATCAAAAGTAAATTCTCAAGTCAGTTAAGCACTCTAAAACATATATATTATTTTCACTAGCAATGGGAGAACAGAAGATACAAAACCTGCATCGCAAGTAGATCTCTCGCCATCTCTGCCAGCACAGGAAACTTGATTCTATGGACCTTCCACCAACCGAGTATGTCAAACTCGAATCCCATCATAAGCTTCTGATTCTCAACAGGTTCCTTTAAGTACATCTCCAGCTCATCCCTTGGCTCATTTCCTGAATCAGCAACAAGATTCTTCTACTCGAAGTCCATTCTCAAATGCCCAAAGTCTTCAACAACAACCTTTAGCATGTCCAAATGATCTTGACTCTCTTGAACAACCACAGAGTCAGTATGCTTCGACTGAGAAGATCCAGTACTAGCCCCTTTGAACCGGCCAGCATACTCGTTGAACATTCTTGTAAGGAGATCAAGCACAGATGCACTCATTTCCTTGGCTTCTGTACTGTCCTTTCCATACAGTTTCTCAAAGCAGAATTTTGGGTAAGTCAACTTCTTCCTGGGATCGACTATTGAAGCAAGTACAACATCCTGTTCACATTCTTCATGCCATCCCAATACTTCAAGAACTTCTGCAACATGTTTTCAGCTTTCAAGTTCATATCCAGGTCTAGGTTGGAAGCCAATGCTGTCAGATTCCTCTCAATTGTCACTATCTCACCATAGCATTTGTAGGAGTTCACCTTTTAGGAAGCTGACACAACGAGTTTGCTATTGTAGATGATGACCAGGAACCTTTTTAGCTTCTCCACAGCATTCCAGTCACTAAGACCAGGCGGTCCACACCTCTTAACACCATTTTCTACTTCTAAAAAGTAGTCATTATAGAGTATATTCTCTGCTTCCATCCTATCAAAGGCTACCTTAAACTGCAAGGCTCTAGATAACATGAGAAAGGTTGAGTTCCACCTAGTCTTAACATCCATAGGCAGGCTTCCTCGTGTCATCTTTCCAGTAGTAACCCTTTGGTCAAATGCGTTTAACCTATTGGTAGAGGATCGGACATACTGAACTGCATTGTGGATTGCCAACATATTTGGGCCTAAATAACCTAGACCCTCCCTAGCTATCAAGTTGATAATGTGTGCACAACACCTCATGTGAAGAAAGTCACCATCTAAGACTAAAGCATCAGTGTGGGAACCGAAATTCACCTACTGTCAATGAATCGTAAATAAGGAAACTTTGAGTAAACCCTAAGTTTCCAGAGGACCCGGCTATCTGCAGAACCACACAACGATAATTAAAAAACGATGAACTTAAAATTAAAGTATGAATGAACGAGATTGAGAGCAAGAAGGTTTTTATTCCGAATCTGCGTAAGAACTGTTACAACGAGAGTGGCCTTAGCTGCGTGAGCCGTCGGCGAAATCCCTAACTCTAGAAGTCTAAGCCCGAAAACCCTAGTTGAGGCGCAGCTCGCTAACAGAAAACGGAAATATTCCTAAATGCTAAGTTTGGTGGTGAAAGCTCTGAAAATCGTGTCCCTTGCTTCTGCCCCATGCCTCTTGCTTATATACTCCCTTCCTAGGCGGTTTAGTCTTTCCATTTCGCCCAGATTCGAGTTTATCGGAAATCTTCCATTTATCTCGATCCTTCCTTTTTTTCGCGCGGAAATCTTCTATTTATCTTCAAACTTGCCATTTATCTCCAAACTTTACTTTTATCTTCCTTCTGCGAGTAAATCTTCCAAACTTTTTTCGTATCTTCGGTTTAGATTTCGTTAAAATCGCGAGATGGGCTTTTATCACGTTTTAGGACCTTCCGGGCCGTTTTGCGATAAATCCGTTTTGCGACTTTGTACGAGATCGTTTCCTGATCCGATGCTGTTTTTAATAAATTTCCCGAGTTAATTGTAAAGTTTAGCTATGTTCGTTTCTCGGTTAATCGTTGCCGTTTTTACGATTCACTCAACGTTTTCATAAAAAACGCGTTTTTACGATTTTACGAAAAATCTTGAACAAATCGTATAGTTTAGGCAATGTTCAGTGTTTCGTTTAACCGTTGCCGTTTTATACAATTTCCTCGAGTTTTTTTTCGAGAAAACAAAGTTTTACGGTTTTTATCGTAAAACTCGAATGATAGGACGGATCGAGACGAAACGGGAGACAATTCGACCGTGATTTGGAACACGATCATGTCGAAGGACGTAATACTTGAATCGCGGATGCGGGAGATCGAGGCTCGGGATGGTGGTTCGACGTACGGCAAGCCGAACTGGACCGGTTCAGCTCGCCGTTTGGCGAGCTGCCGGGGAAGCTTCTAGCTCGCCGTTGGGCGAGCTAGTTGGGACGAGACTAGCTCGCCGTTGGGCGAGCTAGTCGGGATGAGACTTAGCTCGCCGTTCGGTGAGCTAGTCGTGTCGGGACTAGCTCGCGATTTACGGCGGTTTCAGTTTTTTGCGGTTTTGTGCTTAACTCGGACGATCGTGTAATCGACGTTTGTTTCGTTTTTCCGAGATAACGATCTTCTGAGTTTTCCACGGATTTCCTTTGTTCGGAAATCTCTTTCGGATTTATAAAATGATTTCTCGAGTTTTATAAAACGATTTCTCGAGTTTTATAAAACGATTCTTCGAGTTTTATAAAACGATTTCTCGAGTTTTATAAAACAATTCTTCGAGTTTTATAAAACGATTTTCTCGAGTTTTACAAAATGATTTCTCGAGTTTATAAAACGAATTCTCGAGTTTTATAAAACGATTCTTCAAGTTTTATAAAACGATTCCTCAAGTTTTATAAAACGATTTCTCGAGTTTATAAAACGATTCTTCGAGTTTTATAAAACGATTTCTCGAGTTTAATAAAACGATTCTTCGAGTTTTATAAAACGATTTCTTTTATCTTTTTGCTGGGAGTTTTGGCTATTGATTCCGTTGTACCGATTTTGACCCCAACAATCAGGCGACACTGATCTAAACTCATTATGGAAGCGCCTAAGAGCAGAGGTGTTAGCAGTAGCATTGTCTACTGTAATGCAAAACATTTTCTCAATTCCCCAGTCAGCTAAGCATTCCAAAAGAACAGTGGAGATCATCTGACCTTTATGGTCCATGACCAGTTTGAAACCTAGGATGATCTTCTTTAGCTGCCAAATTGGGTCCACAAAATGTGCAGTTACAACCATGTAACTTGCACCTGTCGAAATTGCAAAAAAAAAAAAAACAATGATATTAGAATGAATAAAAATGAAATTATTTTCAATTAATTTTCAGAAACAAAGAATCTTACCTGTCACTTGAGAAACCCAAATGTCAGTAGTGAGGGAGACTCTTTGTTGGTTAGTGTACAACCATTTCTTCAATGCCTCCTTCTTCTTCAAGAACATCTTGACAATGTCTCTAGTAGCAGTACGCCTTGAGTGAGGTTTGTACAGATTCACCTTCACGGAAATTTAAAAAAAAAATTACTTTCACGAAATCAGATTAATAGTGCAGTAAAATGATTTACCTTGTTGCAGAAATACTTCCGTCCTGTACTTTTATGAAAGAAAGAGGTAACTCAGCTAATAGCTCATTCGTAGCTTCTCTGACAATTTTCTCAGGTACCTTTGATGGCTTCAAACTATCTTCATCATCGATGGAAGCTTGAATCTTCCCTTTGTTGATTAAGTGCGCCTGGTACTCTCTGCAGATGAGCAGGTGCTTCTGGAGATTGGAAGTTCCTGATTTTGTTGCACATGAGAACACCTTTTGACAGTAGTGGCAAATGCACCTGTCACGGCTCTGCTTTGTTCTTGTGTAATGGTTCCAAACGTCAGACCTTGGAACAACAACCTTTTTGAATTTCTTCGCCTGAGAAATTTCTTCACACGGGCTCTCTGTAGCCTTCCTCTTCCCACGCCTATCAGTGGTTTGGTAGTCTTCGTACCCAACTTCGGCTCCTTTGTCAGCTGACTCAGCTCCATTGTCTTGTGGGATCTTGGAAGACGATGAATCCATCTGCAAATGGTGAACGACAACATCAAAGAATCAGCTTACAAACAAAACATCTAGAAAATGAGTTAACAAACAGATACAACAAAGTAAATCATTTTAACAAAATATCTACAAAAATGACTTAAAAAAACATCTACAACTTCAACACGTTTCAAAACCATCAAATTTTAAAACTGAAAATCCCATAAGAAACATACACGAACTCGACTTAAGACACTATTCTATCTACAGAAGAAAACGACCAACTCAAATGGAACAAGACAAACCCGACATACCCGACAACCCCGAAAGACAAACGAAGAACTAAAGACCCAGTAATCAATTGTAAAGAATAGGAAGATCACCTCTGTGTAATTTCTTCACAGTTGAGGTAAGAAATTTAGGTGATTTCGTATCTCAACTTCGAGCAACTGAAGTTTCTTTTAAAAGGGATAGATTCTAGGATTTCGAGTTTTCGATATGGCTGAACAGAATAGGAATAGAAAACGGAATGGATCATGATTAGGAAAGGTTTATGGGATTTAGGTGAATCAAGATCTTTCGGGTAGTTAATTGTGAGATTCTGAGGAGCCGCAATCGAAAAGGGGAAGAAAGAAAAACAAGAAGCTTAGTGTTAGGGTATAATTTTATCGGATAACCCGTTAACCCGATCGGGTGCATGGTATATACCCGACCCGAAACCCATCATACCAAAAAATCGCGACCATCCGGGTATTTCTCAAGATCCGAACCCGACCCAAACCGGTTTTATCGGACGGGGTTCGGTTCGGGTGATCGGGTTCGGTTATTATGCCATGGCCTATCTCCAATGGTAGACTCTTGCTTATTTGCAAACCAGGTCCCCGGCCTTCTGGTTCTTTAGAAACTAGCTCAATACTTTTTAAATTGCACAAACATCTCTAATTATGCCCTTAACTTTTGATTGTGACAAATAGACCTGTGAGTATTCTGGATTTTTCCACCTTTGGTCCCTGCATTTTCTTCTTATTTTGTTTTGGCCCCGGCTGTTTCTAAATTTCAGAAATAACCCTCCAATGTCGCCCAAAGCTTCCAATTGGCCACTCCAAACCCTAATGCACAAAAATGAACAAATATATGCAATGTAGACACCTAAATGCAAACAACATGATCAATATGAACTAAGATAAGATGTTAAAAACTTATAAAAACATGAGATATCAGTTCGACACGCTTGCACGTGTTCAAGACGGCCTAGTTAGACCAAATGTGTTTGGCTCGGGTTTATGGTGCCAAGTGAATAGTGATAGAAGCAGAGAGGTGTTGCGAAGAGCTTTGAAGCCTCCGATATGGCGGATGAATCTCCAGTGGTTAAATTTCTGGCCAACACCTAGCAGACTATGTAAAATGTCTTATGTATGATTATAACATTTGTATAGTCGAAGCTAAGAACTTTTTGATTTTTTTTTGTTTGAATCATCTATACTATTAAAGCAGGATCCTATTGTTAATATTTTGGATTCTACCCTTAGCTTTTATCATATTTATAACGTAATACCATTATTTATTTTTAGAATCTTAATTAGCTAAACAGCTAAATATTTCCTATATTTATGGTAACTAATAATGTTTTCTATTTTTGTGATTAATAATAAATTTTCTTTTATGAAAAATATGATTTTCTATTTAATTTGAATATCATATTTACGTGCATTATATTATTTAGCGATCAAAAATTATAAATTATTATTTACTGTGTCATTTTATCTATAATAATGATATGTCAATTCAATTTCTTTTAAAAACTAATTTTTAGATAAAAATAAGTGAAAGTGTAAACTTATCATCGGTTATTAATAACAAAAATAATTAATATTGTTATATGAATAAATTGTATATTTTTCTATTACCATTGTTTATTTTTTTCAAATGACAAGATTATTAATAACGAAAAGAATTAATATTGTTATATGAATAAATTGTGTTTTTTCTATTACCATTGTTTATTTTTTCAAATGACAAGAAATTTTTTGTTAAAAAAATTACAAAAAATAAATTTTTAAATATTAAAAATATGAGTTATTTAACAAAAATTTTAAAATATATTATCAGTGATCAATGGATATCATATTACAGATTAATAGCGGGTTTTAAGATATATACCGAGTTGTTCAAAATTTTAATTGGTAAATTTTTAATTAAATTTTAACTGGAGTATACAAAAGTTGTCAGATGTACGGGTTCAACTATGGATCTGGGTCGGATATGAAAATATTACGTGAAATAATTAATTAAAATAAATTTTATCAAAGTGGTAAAAATATATCCGCACTTTTAAAGCGCGGGTCAAAATCTAGTATATATTAGAACATAAGTCACAACCTAAATTTATGTGTGATTTTTTTTTTAAAATGAACTATCACTAGAAATCTATTATTATTCATTTATTACTAATAATATAGTTAATGATAATATATCATTCATAATATAACCATCGACTCCTACAAAACCGGATTTGTTAACAATTATCAACTTATCATAATATCTATTAATATTTTATCATTTTAAATATTAATATTAAAATTTAAAAAATCAAAAAAAAATCTGTTTCAAAAGATTTTGTCAATATATTATTTTAAAAAGCTATCTGTAAATTTTTTCACTAAATTTTGTCATTAGTTTATATATGAGAATTCGGCCAAAAAAGCGTGAATTTTGCACGAATTTCCAAAAGAAACCCATACTCTAGCCTGGCCGTAAAAACGCTATACTTTTATTGACTTTTTCGTTTATTAAGGAAGTTACGATTGACTGACCATTTAAACACACCGTTAACAAAGAGTTAAGACAGTGTTAACTCGACGTTAAATGTCGCCATTAAGTAATATGACGTCGTTTCATCCATTTGTTTTGTTTAAGACAAAATCACAAGACGGCGTCGTTTTGGGATATTGAAATTGTTGTTGGATGGAGTCGAACCAGAGCACTCGATATACTTAGGGAGTATTTGCCACTGAGCCATTGGGCTTCTCGAGTTATTAACAAACATGTTTTCATTTATTGATAAGAAAATGTCGATAATGGAAATAAATTAAAAACGTAACCCTAATTTCTCAGAAACCCAAATCGATTTGGGGCTTTTTCTCTGTGAAACCCTAAAGACGAAGAGATGGTGAAGACGAAGTGGAAAAGAAATGGAAATGAGGTTAGGAGATCGTTGAGGCATTACGATTACTCTAGTTCGTGTGAAGAAGAGGTTGGATTTGTGGAGACGACGGTTCAACAGACGAAATCGAGTGGAGAAGAGGTTGAATTTGTGGACACAACGGTTCAACAGCGAAGAGTGGAGACGGCGGTGGTGGTTGTACTGATGAAGACGTTCAACAGTCGAAGAAGAGTGGAGACGACGGTTGTGGTGGGACTGAAGAAGCCGTTCAACAGTCGAATAAACGTGGTCGTGGGAGCTAAGGCGTTCAAAAGTCGAACCAAAAGTCCAACCAAAATTCGAAGAAGAGTGGAAAAGGTGCTTCTGTGAGTTTGTCATCGCCGTCTAGGAAGAGTAAAAGAGTTGAAGAGAAATCGATGTTGGCATCTCCGGAGAAGACAACGAGGCGGGGAACTTCATATGGTGGTTCAACTCTGTCTTCTAGACAAACGAAGAAGCAAAAGGGTCATGGTGGGTCTGCTGTGGCTCCTCCTGGTGCGCCGAAGAAGAGGCAGGTAGATGAGATGGTGGCATCTACAGAGGCGTCGAATAGCAATGAGAGTGGTCGTGGTGGTGATGACAGAGAAGAATGTCCCCAGAGTGAGACAAATGAGATGAATCCTCCATGTGAGAGTGGTCGTGGTGGTGATGACAGAGAATAATGTCCCCAGAGTGAAACAAACGAGATGAATCCTCCTTGTGAAGAAGAGGAATTTGGGGATATAGGTGATGATGGTAAGGTAGAATTAGAAGATTATAGGCTTGATTTAGAAGATGAGGATGGTATTTATGGCATTGAGGAAGAAAAATGTAGAGATTTGAGTCTTCATTTTGGTGAGGAGCAAGAAATGATGACTGTGAGGTTGATGAAGACGAAGGGGATGATTATGCTTGGGATGATGATAAAATCCCTGATCCCGTGTCATCAGATGATGAGAATGAAGAGGAGATGATACCTGTGGAAGCTTACAGAGCAGACACTGATCCAGAGGAGCTCTTTCAGCTTGGGAAGACATTTTCAGATGCTGAGGACTTATACCCTCAAAATCAGATACAACATCAAGTTCTACAGATCCACTAGCTTGAAGGTGGGTGCAAAATGTGCTGCTGAGATGAGAGATGATGAGAAACCATGTCCGTGGATGGTGTACTGTTCCTACGATAAGAGGAAACAGAAGTTGATGGTAAAGACATACGTCAAAGACCATAGGTGTGAGAAGACAGGGCATTCCAGGATACTTAAGAGATCAGCAATTGCAAGTCTTTTTGCTGAGAGGTTAAGGCTGAATCCTAAACTCACAGAAAAGGAGATACAAGCTGAGATCTTGAGGGAGTATCAAATGGAAGTGAAAGAGAACTCATGCATCAAGGCGAAGACGAAGTTGATGAGAGAACGGAGGAAGACTCATGAGGAGCATTTTGCTAAAATATGGGATTACCAAGCAGAGATCTTCAGGATTGAGAAGAAGTCCAAAGAGTGTAGACTGCGTTGGGAAATTGGGCTAGAGACTGAGGTGGAGCATAAAGACCAGACATATGTTTTGAGTTTGGAGAAGGAGACGTGTGCATGTCGAAGCTGGCAGATCAATGGTATTCCATGCATCCATGCTGTTAAGGTCATCCTTGGTGCGGGCAGAAAACTTTCTGAATTTGTTGCTGCTTGCTACACAACCCAAAGGTGGCGTGAAACCTACAGTTATGGGATCAGACCTGTAAATGGAATGATAGAGTGGCCTCGGACCAATAGATTAGGTGTGATTCCACCACCTAATCGAAATGGAAATCCTGATAGGCCTAGAAACCATGATAGAAAGAAGGGATCCAATGAGACAGTGTCTACTACCAAGCTGAGCCGTGCGAACAGAGTTATGACATGTTCTAATTGCAAAGAAGAAGGCCACTACAAAAATTCATGTCGGAATGCTTCTAATCCGAGTCCACCTAAGAAACCAAGATGCAGACCAAGGAAAAATCAGGTTAGGGTATTAGTTTTTGAGGTATTAGTAATGTGTTTGAGTTTTTTGAGGATATTGACGAATCATTTTCTATGATACAGGGACTACATTTTGAAGTTCCCCAATCCTCCCAAGCTCAATCCTCACAAGCTCAAGCATCATCATGGGAAGTTCCCCAATATTCACAAGGTCAATCCTCGCAAGCTCAAGAATCACAGACAGGAGCGTGGGGGAAGATGGTTCTAAATGTTTTTGGAACAAGAACTAAGCCTCTTTTGTTTGGTTGTGTGTTGATGATGGTTGAACTAAGTATCTTTTGTTTTGTTGTTTGTTGATGATGGTGGAACTAAGCCTTTTATTTTTCTTTTGATGTGTGTTGTGTTTTGTTGTGTGTTGCTTCTGTAACAATATTTGTCTTCAATCAGAATGTTGTTGTTTTTATTTATCCTTTTATTACCATCGATTTACAATCAACAAGTAAACAAAGTCTTGCATAAACCATGAGTCTTAAACCATTACAATAAGCATAAACAGAGTCTTACATATGGTTCTCGAGTCTAAAGAGCATAAACATAAACAGAGTCTTAAACAAATCACTCAAACCATTACAATAAACATACACAGAGCCTCCTAGTAGCTATTCAATGACAACCCATTTGCTTTATCTAATATGATCAACACAAGACATATCACAATGCTTAAGCAAACCACCACAAAACCCACTTTCATGATCACATTAAGCTTCTTAAGTTCATTGCTCGCCTTCTTCACATCTTCTTTCAACTCTTCATCCACAGCTTTGATTCTTTTGATCTCCATTTTAATTTTCATAAGATCTGATTCAAAGCATTCAAATTTTGGCAATGCATCATGAACCTCTTCGTAGATAGCTTCATCTACCCATTTATACAAGTGATCATGGACACAAATTAAAATATAATTGACTATAACATCTCACTAAATAGCCATCGAAGCTATGTTCAAACAATTTCTTAAACACAATCAATTGCACTCACAAACCAATTAAACAATTACATTTTGAAACGTTGGGCATCTAAAGAAAGTTCTTCCTGGATTTTGCTTTGTTTTTGATGTGTATACACTTTCATCTCGACCACACTCGCATTTCCTCGGAATGCCACGAATACCCATCGTATTCACAGAATCTCCACAACCCAAACTCATCAAGCGATACTCGAAGAAAGAAAGGTGAGAATCGAGCTTCTTAAGGAATAAATCGAAGAGAATTGAGCTTGGATTTTTAGGGTTCTTCGTCGATTTAGGATTTTGGGAATTTAGGGTTTACTTCGTTTATAGACATCTGAAGCCAAAACGCGGTCGTTTCTTTTTAATGCATTTAAATCGGATGTCTTATGTTAAAAGGAAATATGTTCTTCAATCTACTGATAAGTCCATTAGCTCAGTGGCAAAACCCCTATTACTACCTACGAGTGCATGAGTTCGATATGCGGTGGAAGCACATATTTTTAATGACAAAGCTACGTAATACGACGTCGTTTAGATCATTTCTCCTTAATCAGACAAACAGATTAAACCGCGTCGTCTTGTTAACGACAAAATTAATGTCGATTAATGACGTCTAAATTTTCTGTTAACTGGGTTAACGGTGTGTTTAAATGGTCAGTCAACCGTAACTTTCTTAATAAATGAAAAAGTCAACAAAAGTATAGCGTTTTTTGGCCAGCCAATATGTTCAGGTTTCTTTTGGCAATTCGTGCAAAGTTCAGGCTTTTTTGGCCGAATTCTCGTTTATATATACATATATAATATAAAATTATCTGTATATATTTTTACTAAATTTACTCATTGTATATATATATTCTAACAAACCTAAATAATTTTAAAATGTCTTAATTTTAAAAATTTATGTAAATAATTCACTAATTTTGTTATTAGCAGTGAGCTATTATTATTATGCATTAATATATTCAGTTATCATTTATAAAATAAGAAATAATATTATAATCTATTTTATTAATTATAATAATAATAAATAAAAGTGAAAAAATTGCTAAAAGGAAATCCATCTTTGAAGGATGGGTCCGAATTTAACATAAATGAAATCGAATATTATAGGACATAAAGGATATTCACAAATATTTGTGTATTACAATTTCAACCAGTTATTTAAATACATAATTTTGTAACAAAATATAGACTATTATGCAAATTGAGTGAAAAAGCTCAACCATGAAAGTTTATATACTAGATTATCATTTCCTTTTAAACAAAAAAAAAAGATTCATTTTCTCAAGTTCAAATGACTATCTTTTCTTAAATGTATAATTATGGTGGTCACACAAATTTATATGTCTTTGTTATAAAGTTATATTTTGATCTATTCCATGCATACAACTTCTTTCGTATTGCATAGTCTTTAGAAACTTGAAAAACAAAAAACAATTAAGATGGCAATTATTTTTTTAAATAGTTAAACAATAAATAACAACTTCGGTTAAATATGTATATGGTTTTTCACATAAGTTCATAATAAAAACATGTCTACTCAAATAATTTTTTTGTTTGTTATTAAAATCGATGTTCTGTGACAAGAAGTGTTTTAAGAACCAGAACCGGCTGGTTGGATCATGATTATTTCTCTTCTTAACAATTTTGAGTTGTGCTAAAAACCAACAAATTCGGTTTAAGAGCTGGTTACTCACTAAAACCGATGGTCCAGTTTGATATTAAATCTGTTTTTTTCAAATTCAAGTTAAAAATGAATTTTTTAAAAAAGCTCTCATAAAAGCATGTATTGTTTTTAATATCTATTGAAATAAATTATTTTTCATTATATTTTATATTATTTTTAAATTTTTCATTTTATTTTCATATCATTTTAGCTTCAAATAATGATAAAAAGTCTTATAAAAATAATTTTGTAGTTATACATATATATAGATACTTAACTTAAAATTAAAATAAATTTACAACCCAGTTGGACCGGTGTGACCATTGACTTAACTGCAATCTCAAGTCAATGTTCGGTTTTGTATTCAAAACATTGATGGCAAGGATAAATTAATATCTTCCAGTTTATAAATAAATAGAATAAATAAGCATTATTCTTAACAAAAAAAATATACACTATTAAATTTATATAATATCATTTTAAATTTAAATAAAAGATTTTATATAAGTAATTTTTAGATTTTAATAGTGATTATTTTCTACCGACATTTGAAGATAGAAAATATAAAACTACAGATTAAAATATTACAGTAATTATTGTGTAAGTTACTTATACCAAAAATAAAATTAGGGTTCTGTTAAAAAAAAACTAAAAAACTATATTTTGTAAAAAAAAAAAATTTATTATTAGTATTACTTATGAAACTCTTAATTTCATTAACTACAATGATTTTGTCAATCGTTATCTTTTCTATTTAATTTAGGGAAAATTTGGAGAAATGCACTCAAATAAGATTATAATTTGAAAAATACACCAATGTTTAACTTATTGGAAATATACACTTATGTATATATAAATTTACCAAATCGTCAAATCTTAATATTTCCCAATTCCTAACATATATATATTTTTAAATTCTTAAAAAAATCGTTAGAGAATATACATAATGTCTTTTTAATATATCTACACAATATATTTCCCATATTTTTAATATGTGTTAACTATTTTATTATTTTGAAAAACATAAAAGAACTTAAAATGCCATCTTATCTTCTCGTATTGTCTCTATTTCTGAAATTAGTTTCTCATTTTTCTCTAGTTTCACAGATTCTTCCTCTCATCTCATCAAGAAGTTTGATGATTCATGAATAAGATTTCAGTTTCTAATTATGCTTCTATTTTATTTTGAAAATAGTTCTGTTTTTTTTTTCCTTTTAGGAAAGTAATCTTTCGACAAAATTTCAATGCAAGCAACACCATTTGTTTCTGTGACTTTAAATATTGTTATGTGTTTGGTATTTCTCTGCTTTTCTTTTTCCATTATTTTATTTTTGAATCTTGTATGTACTTCATCTCTATATAAACAACACAAAATAAAACAAATTGTAAAATATACAAATCAAATCATTTGTTTAAACAGATTTATAGGTTTTCATGTCACGTAAAAAAAAAGGAACAAGCCAAGTTGATGAATGAATTAGTGTTCTTCTTCTTCATATTTAAAGTAAAACAAAATAAACACATACAGTAGAATCTCTATAAATCAATATTTGATAAATTAATAATCTCTATAAATTAATAATTTTTCTCGGTCCCGAGTTGGACCGGTTCAAAATATGACATAAATCGATAAAATAATAAGATAATAACTTTTTAGAAATTTCTATGTAAATATATGGTCCCATTAAAATCATAAATTAATAATATATCTATATATACATTTCTTATAAGTATAACCTAAACTATATTGTTGATTTTATATTCACAATGAAAATCTATGTATTCTTTCTTAATATTTCAATATATTTTGATAATATTTAGTAAAATTATATCAAAAAACCACATATAAATTATATGAAACATAGAAATATAAACTAAGCAATATAATAAAATAATAAGAAAGTAAAATTTCTAAAATTTTATGAATATATATACCGTAAAATTAGATATAATTTTATTTTATAAGTAAAAATATTTTAAAAAGATAAAAAAAAAATCTATAAAAGGAAAATTTTTGTAAATTAATAGCTCTATAAATTAATAAAATTTCAAAGTCCCAACATTATTAATTTATAGAGATTTTACTGTATATACATGATATTAGAACTAACTTGGGCACGGTCGGTGATGACTTCAAGGAAAAATGAAAATTTTGTAGAGAATGCAACATGACTTGTTTATATAAAATTAATAAAATAACATAAAATCTATATAAACTTAATGATAAAGAAAAAATCATAATTATTTATTTTATAATAACTTTGTTATTGAAAAATTTTAAATCGTAGAATAACATATTTATATTTGAAAAAAAAAATTATAATTATCATATTAATCTTGAATTTATATCTTAATTATTGAAATATCTAATTTGGGTAAAAAATTAAATTCACATTTAAGAATTTTAGTTTAAAATAAAAATTAAAGACAGTGTATTTTTCAAATTTCAAATCCTAAATAGGATATTTTGCAAATTATCCCTTTAATTTAACATTCTATTTCTTTTGTTTATAATTATAAGTTTAATTATACAATATTATATATATATATATATATAAACAATATGATTGAAAATTTTGTTTAAGAGACTAGACACGCGTAGCGCGGCCAAAAGATCTAGTATTGATAATAACCTAAAATAAATACATGGTTTACAATTATGACAAAAAAAAAATACATGGTTTACAAGAGGTATGCACTGGAAATTCTTGGATAAACTATGCATAGGGAAAGACGAAGGAGAACTAGGTTTCAAAGATATATCGGATTTTAATACGGTTATGTTAGGAAAACAATTTTGGCGTTTGATCAAGAAACCTAATACATTATTTTCTCGAGTCTTCAAAGGTCGATATTTTTGAAATGCTTCATCCCTGGAATCGATCCGATCATACTCTCCATCCTATGGATAACGTAGTATGGTACCTGCTAGATCTCTAGTTAGCAAAAGACTAATCAAAAGGGTGGGATCAGGTTCATCTATATCAATATGGAATGACTCATGGCTCCCAACAACTCACCAAAGACCAGCAAACAGTAATCATCACAACAGCAATCGCTACCCACATCTCATGGTTGATTCTCTAATCAATTAAATGTCACGAACATAGAATTCTCAGGTCATACATCCATTGGTGGATCTGGAGGATGCAAAGATTATTGAAAGCATACCGTTAAGTAGGCATAGGCAAACATATCAAGATGGATGGCATATCACTCTAAATGAGAGATATACGGTAAACTTCGGTTATCAGGTAGAGAGGGTTTACCCAGATAGGGAAAGATCTTTGCCGATATACAGACCCTCAGTTACTGCGCTAAAATCTCAAGCTTGAAAGACTCGATGCCCACCAAAGATGAAAAATTTTGTCTGGCAGTTGGTCTCGGGTTGTATCTCAGTAAAGAAAAACTTGAAAAGTCGAGGTATGCAAGGAGATGTGCAGTGCTCAAGATGTGGCGTCCATGAGGAATCGATTAATCATCTAATTTTTGAATGACCCCGGCGGTCCAAGTATGGACTCTTTCGAGAGTACCATTGCATCCAGACATTTTTCTTTCACATGCACTATTCACCAATATTGACTATCAATACTGGCGGGCATCCCCACATATGGAGGATCATCAGTTTGCGTGAATTTTGTTGTACATTTGGAAAAGCCGGAATAATAAGGTTTTTAGTAATATTGATGTAGATCCAGAGAAATCCTAGAATTGGCAGAGACGGAATCGTTACTTTGGGCTGAAGCTCAGATTAAGGTCACAAGTGGAAAGGACCAATTACGACAAATGGAGGAATTTACACTATCTTCGATTCCATGTCGCTGGTGTTTTACGAATGGCTCGTGGGAAACAAAGGAGCCATTCTCGGGACAAGGTTGGTATAGAAATGAATACAAGCGCAAGTATTTTGCCATTACATTCGGAAATGGAAGATCTCATTTGGACAATGGAAAGCATGAGGAATTTACGCCAGTATAATGTTACGTTTGCGACAGATTGTATTCAATGAAGATGGTTTCAACACCGGAGGAATGGCCAGCTTTCACACACTATCTGGATGATATTAAGATTCTTCAAGAAAGTTTTACGCACTCAGCGATTATTAATTTCCCAAGAACACTGAATAAAAAGACGGACAGTCTGGCGCATAGTGCCAGAAAGCAATCGTCTTTTGTCGTTTATATGGATGCAGAGTTACCGAGTTGGTTTATAGAGTCTAAAAAAATCAATAATATACAATTAACCTTTAGTTATAAGTTTTATTATATAACAGAATATAATTCTAATCATGCTTAAAAATAAAAAATACTTTAAAATCATTATAATTTTTAATAGACAATGACAAATTAATTTACTTAATTTTATTAAACAAATTATTTTTATATTTCTTACTATATATAATATATGGGAAAAGAAAAACAGAATCTTGTATTGTAGTTGGCTTTTGGTATAGTTTTGATAAAAAAAGGACCAAAATATATTTCTTTCATAAAAGCCAAAAAAAAGTAAATAGCAATTAATGTTTTTTAGGAATTGCTGACTTTTGGATGACTAAAGTTTGACCACATAAAATTGTTACCAGATGAAACAGTTGAGTTTTATTATAAGAAGACCACCTCTTTTCTATGTAGCACACAAATTACATAGTTTCCTTTGAAGAAAACGGTTTTCGCTTTACATCTATAAATAAATTATTTATTACGGTGCCAATTATTTAAAATCTCCCAAATCATATCACCTTTTCATTACATTTGTTTTATTCAAAATAGTTATTTTGTTTTCAACGATCTTTTTTAATTTTTTGTGTTTTTCTTGGCATTTTAGGATTTTCTCCCAAACAGAAATGAGTGATTATGATGAAAACTTTATGGATATCTGGTCTGATCCCGATCCACTGTCCATATTGGTCAGAGAGGTACAAGAAATGCTGGATCCAAACAACAATAGTCTAAATCCGATCAGCGAGACCTTCCCTCAAACCAACTTATCAGCTGATCCTCAGGCTGAACAAAGATCTGGTGGTCTGGGCGACACACTGGCTGCAAGACGAGGATTAAATATTTCACCGTTGGAAATAGAGAGAGTCATTCCATTTGCTAATTCTTTCAGGAACGTGACACTTGGTCTTTCCCCTATCCTTGTAATATCTCCAAGATTTAGTTTCTCCCCCTTGTTGCAATCCCCAAATATGTACCCTAACTCTTCTTCACAGGTAAGTACCAATGTCATTTAGAAGATTAAGATTGATCTCTTACACGAGATAATTATTAATGTATGATAAACCTGAATGTTTATGTCTTTGGTAACTTATATTTCCAGATTATCCCACCTTGTCCAATCCCTAATGATGGGCCTCCAGAGATGGTGGAAAGTTCAGGTGGTGCCCATGCAACGATGATGATATCTAACAACAATATTCCTCATCAGCGGATGGACGTTGATCTGCCTCTTCAAGGAGGTAATAGAATTTCTAGTGTCTTGAGTTAGCTTCCAGTTTCAATTTTCCGAATATACTGTTGTTTTTACATGTAAAACAGGCTCTGATGATATTCAAACGGAAGATACGTCTGTTTATATCACATCTCATGATGTTGAGTCCATTGGCACTCCTTTAGTCCCTTCTCTTGATTCTAAAATTGTTGCTGAAACGGATGTTATGAACCTCATCTTCTTTGAAAGTGGTAGTAATGATAAGGACAAAGAATACAACCAAGAGGAGGAAGAAGACAAAAACAAAGATAACAATATTGTTGTTGAACCTTCATCTCGAAAGAAAAGGTCTCAAGTTAACATTGAATGATATATATTATTTAATAATAACTTAACATCTTAATTAAATTGCATAATTTATATTTCGAATAATAAAATTTACGTGAATTACATCATTCTCTCGCAGGAAAAACATGATGGAAGTCACAAGACAAAACAAAACCGAAAGGGTCATAATTCAGGTGGAAAGCGAAAAAGACCATCCTGAAGATGGTTTTCGCTGGAGAAAATATGGCATGAGAAATCTCAAAGGAAATACAAATCCGAGGTACTATATTTCTTTCACTTCTAAATTAGTCAGGCATTTTGGCCAAAATAATATACTTATTTTCGTGTAAATGGTAATCGCAGGAAATACTACAGATGCACATACACTGGGTGTAAGGTGAAGAAACATGTGCAGAGAAGCGCAGACGATGTGAAGTTAGTGGTGGCTACATACAATGGGTTACATGAGCACGTTCCACCACCNTATATTTCTTTCACTTCTAAATTAGTCAGGCATTTTGGCCAAAATAATATACTTATTTTCGTGTAAATGGTAATCGCAGGAAATACTACAGATGCACATACACTGGGTGTAAGGTGAAGAAACATGTGCAGAGAAGCGCAGACGATGTGAAGTTAGTGGTGGCTACATACAATGGGTTACATGAGCACGTTCCACCACCTGAACGCATAATAAAATCTGGTACAAATAATAAATTCGGTTCGTCAATGTCTCAGTCGGGAAGAACACCTTTCAGCCTTTCGGGCTCTCAGATTTTCCCTTCTCCCTTGGCTCCACAACTGGATATGACAGAGTATTATATAGCTGGACTCTCTGTGCTGCCAATTTTACCGGTTAACAAGAATCATGGTGTTATGAACCGGGATGATGAACCGAAGATTGATCGTGTGATACCGACGGTACAGAGGTCTTCAAGGGGATAAGGGAGCGACTTTCGTGACTGGTGGTATCAACCTTTAGATGGGCAAACCTTAACCAAAATATAAAACAGAAAGATNATATAGCTGGACTCTCTGTGCTGCCAATTTTACCGGTTAACAAGAATCATGGTGTTATGAACCGGGATGATGAACCGAAGATTGATCGTGTGATACCGACGGTACAGAGGTCTTCAAGGGGATAAGGGAGCGACTTTCGTGACTGGTGGTATCAACCTTTAGATGGGCAAACCTTAACCAAAATATAAAACAGAAAGATATAAACCCCTTTTAATTATATCCTTATCTTTAATAGTTATAAACAATCATGTTCAAAGATATAAAAAATCTTGTACTTATCCCTTTCATTATGATTTTTAATGTATATTACTCTTGAGTTGACCTATTTATTTTCCAATAGTTAGAGTTTTAGCGATCAGATACGGATTTGGGTTTTTATTCGTATTCAATTCGTATTTCCGATTTGGTTACAAATCAAATTTTCCATGCCAAAATTTGGTCATCTATAATGAAAGTTCTCAAAAGACTCCTTCGGTTTTAGGTTGTTAAGTTTCGATTTGACACTAACTTTTTTCAGCAAGTCTTTTTATAAGAAAAAAAAATCTAGATGCTAAGGTAATCTAATAATCTCCACGATTAAAAATTAGCTTTCTGATTCTACTAATTTAAACTGGTCTGACCCACAATGACATCTTTTTTTTTCCCATTGAAACAACAAAAACCAGAGGATGATCAATCAAAAGACTTGCATGCAGAGTCCATTCCTTTCCAAAAAGACTTAGACAGTCTTTGGATGATATAACGAGTAAACCCAATGCACCAATAAGAACAGAAAATGTATTAACTATTAACCTAGATGACAGTATTTTCTGTCATGATTATAGTAACCTATCCAACATAAGGCAAGAAGCTGAAGCAGACAAAAAAAGGTAAAATCATTTATGAGTAAATACAGCTTTTGGTTTAAGCACTATACCAATATGTGGTTACTTACCCGACAGCACGACCCATTATATGATGTTGTGAAGCCAAAGCTGAACTTTAGCATAGAGAATTCTATCATATCTACGGTTTTTGTCACCTGGAAACAATAGAAATAGAAATTCTATCATATCTACGGTTTTTCTATCATATCTACGGTTTTTGTCATAGACTAGACATATGTTTGGAGTTTGGAGAAGGAGACGTGTGCATGTCGAAGCTGGCAGATCAACGGTATTCCATGCATCCATACTGCTAAGGTCATCCTTGGTGCGGGCAGAAAACTTTCTGAATTTGTTGTTGCTTGCTACACAACCCAAAGGTGGCGTGAAACCTACAGTTATGGGATCAGACCTATAAATGGGAGGATAGAGTGGCCTCGGACCAATAAATTAGGTGTGATTCCACCACCTAATCGAAATGGAAATCCTGGTAGGCCTAGAAATTATGATAGAAGGAAGGGAGCCAATGAGACAGTGTCTACTACCAAGTTGAGCCGTGCGAACAGAGTTATGACATGTTCTAATTGCAAAGAAGAAGGCGACTACAAGAATTCATGTCGGAATTCTTCTGTTCCGAGTCCACCTAAGAAACCAAGAGGCAGACCAAGGAAAAATCAGGTTAGGGTATTAGTTTTTTAGGTATTAGTAATGTGTTTGAGTTTTTTGAGGTTATTGACAAATCATTTTTCTATGATACAGGGACTACATTTTGAAGTTCCCCAATCCTCCCAAGCTCAATCCTCAGAACCTCAATCCTCCCAGGCTCAATCCTCACAAGCTCAAGCATCATCATGGGAAGTTCCCCAATCTTCACAAGGTCAATCCTCGCAAGCTCAAGAATCACAGACAAGAGCGTGGGGAAGATGGTTCTAAATGCTTTTGGAACAAAACCTAAGCCTCTTTTGTTTGGTTGTGTGTTGATGATGGTTGAACTAAGCCTCTTTTGTTTTGTTGTCTGTTGATGATGGTGGAACTAAGCCTTTTATTTTTCTTTTGCTGTGTGTTGTGTTTTGTTGTGTGTTGCTTCTGTAACAACATTAGTCTTCAATTAGAATGTTGTTGTTTTAATTTATCCTTCTATTGCCATCGATTTACAATCAACAAGTAAACAAAGTCTTGCATAAACCATGAGTCTTAAACCATTAAAATAAGCATAAACAGAGTCTTACATATGGTTCTCGAGTCAAAAGAGCATAAACATAAACAGAATCTTAAACAAATCACTCAAACCATTACAATAAACATACACAGAGCCTCCTCGTAGCTATTCAATGACAACTCATTTTCTTTATATAACATGATCAACACAAGACATATCACAATGCTTAAACAAACCACTAAAAACCCACTTTCATGATCACATTACGCTTCTTAAGTTCATTGCTCGCCTTCTTCACATCTTCTTTCAACTCTCCGTCCACAGCTTTGATTCTTTCGATCTCCATTTTAATTTTCATAAGAAAGCACTCAACTTTTGGCAATGCATCGTGAACCTCTTCGTAGACAGCTTCACCTACCCATTTATACAAGTGATCCTGGACACAAATCAAAACAGAATTGACTATAACATCTCACTAAATAGCCATCGAAGCTATGTTCAAACAATTTCTTAAACACAATCAATTGCACTCACAGACCAATTAAACACATACATTTCGAAACGTTGGGCATATAAAGAAAATTCTTCATGGATTTTGCTTTGTTTTTGATGTGTATACCCTTACATCTCGACCACACTCGCATTTCTCCGGAATGCCACGCATACCCATCGTATTCACAGAATCCTCACAACCCGAACTCATCATGCGATACTCGAAGAAAGAAAGGTGAGAATCGAGCTTCTTAAGGAATAAATCGAAGAGAATTGAGCTTGGATTTTTAGGGTTCTTCGTCGATTTAGGATTTTGGGAATTTAGGGTTTACTTCGTTTATAGACATCTGAAGCCAAAACGCTTCCGTTTCTTTTTAATGCATTTAAATCGGATGTCTTATGTTAAAAGGAAATCTGTTCTTCAATCTATTGATAAGTCCATTAGCTTAGTGGCAAGACCCCTATTACTACCTACGAGTGCACGAGTTCGATATGCGGTGGAAGCACATATTTTTAATAACAAAACTACGTAATATGACGTCGTTTAGATCATCTATATTATTAAAACTGAAATACATTTGAGAGTTGTTTGGAAACATGGATAGCACAATAAATGAGAATTGTTTAGAAATAGAGATAGAATATAAATGAGAATTGTTTGGAAACTTGGATAGTACTATTAAAAATATAATTTTCTTTTATTAATTTCATTAATTATATGATCTTAACAAGATATCACATCATTAATTATATATAACTTAATAATACATGAAAGCATTAATTATATTACCATAAAATAATCATATATATTTTTATTTATTAGTTAATCATTATTAACGTTTTGCAAATTATAAAAATGAAAAATGTAATATAACCGGGTTTTGCATATGGCTAATAATTCGGTTTAATCTGTTTTACTAAAATTTTCTTTTATCTTAGTTCCAATCGGTGAAAAATTACGTAATCAAACACATAATTCAAAGACATAGTTTATGTGAAAAAATACTAACTTAAATCAAAATAATTAAAATGTATTACATTTTTTGTCACTTAATGTTTCACTCCATATGACTATTTTATTAAATAAAAATTCTTTTTATTTCCTTTCTTTTAGCCAAACATATATTAAGATTATTTAAAAAAATATTTACAGAAACATTTAGGTATGAACATTTGGGTACTAATTCACGTACAAGTTGTTTCTTTCGGGATAATTTTTTATTTATTTTGAAATTAGGCCATGCTTAGATATTATAAATCTATGTGTGGGATTCGAGTTGGATCCTCCCGAATTTGAATGATTTTGATTTTGATGTGTACGAACATTAAAATATTTAAATAACCAATGTATCTGAAACGAATTTTGACATTTGTATCAAAAATAATCTTATTATCTGAGTCAGCACGGGTCTTTTGAATACAATTATGTATACAACAATACATCTAAAATATCAAACACTAATCATGAAAAAATGGATATTAATGTATGAAAACATAAAAATCAATACCCGCGCAGGCGCGCGGGTCAAACTCTAGTTTCTCCTTAATCAGACAAACAGATTAAACCACGTCGTATTAGTTAACGACAAAATTAATGTCGACTTAATGACGTCTAAATTTTTTGTTAGCTGGGTTAACGGTGTGTTTAAGTGGTCAGTCAACCGTAACTTTCTTAATAAACTAAAAAGTCATCAAAAGTATAGCATTTTTTTGGCCATCCAATATGTCCAGGTTTCTTCTGGCAATTCGTGCAAAGTTCAGACTTTTTTGGCCAAATTCTCGTTTATATATATATATATATATATATATATATATAATATAAAAATATCTGTAAATGTTTTCACTAAATTTTGTCATTGTATATATATATTCTAACAAACCTGTTGAAAAATAATTTAAAAATACCTTAATTTTAAAAACTTATGTAAATAATTCACTAATTTTGTTATTAGCAATGAGCTATTATTATGCATTAATATATTCAGTTATCGTTTATAAACTAAGAAATAATATTATAATCTATTTTATCAATTATATAATAATAATAATAATAAATAACAGTAAAAAAAATCCTAAAAGAAAATCCATCATTGAAGGATGGGTCCGAATTTAACATAAACGAAATCGAATATTATAGGACATAAAGGATATTCACAAATATTTGTTTATTACAATTTCAACCAGTTATTTAAATACATAAGTTCGTAACAAAATATAGACTATTATGCAAATTGAGTCAAAAAGCTCAACCATGAAATTTTATATACTAGATTATCATTTCCTTTTAAACAAAAAAAAAGATTCATTTTCTCAAGTTCAAATGACTATCTTTTCTTAAATGTATAATTATGGTGGTCACACAAATTTATATGTCGTTGTTATAAAGTTATATTTTGATCTATTCCATGCATACAATTTATTTCGTATTGCATAGTCTTTGGAAATTTGATAAACAAAAAAGAATTAAGATGGCAATTATTTTTTTAAAATAGTTAAACAATAAATAAGAACTTCGGTTAAATATGTATATGGTTTTTGACATAAGTTCATAATAAAAATATGTCTACTCAAATGATTTTGTTGTTTGTTATTAAAAGCGACGTTCTGTGATAAGAAGTGTTTTAAAAACCGGAACCGGCTGGTTGGATCATGATTCTTTCTCTTCTAAACAATTTTTTGTTGTGCTAAAAACCAACAAATTCGGTTTAAGAGCTGGTTACTCACTAAAACCGATTGTCTAGTTTGATATTAAACCTGTTTTTTTCAAATTCAAGTTAAAAATGCAAATTATTTTTCATTATATTTAATATTATTTTGAAAGTTTTCATTTTATATCCATATCATTTTAGCTTCAAACAATGATAAAAATTATTATAAAATAATTGTATAGTTATACATATATATAGATACTTAACTTAAAATTAAACTAAATTTACAACCCAGTTGGACCGGTGTGACCATTGACCTAACTACAATGTCATCAATGTTCGGTTTGGTATTCAAAACATTGATAGCTAGGGAAAATTAATATCATACACTTTATAAATAACTAAAATAAATAAACATTATTCTAAACAACAAAATATATACAATCTTAAATTTATATAATATCATTTTAAACTTAAATAAAAGTCAATTAATTTTATATACTTATTTTTTAGATTTTAATTGTGATTATTTTCTACCAACGTTTTGAAGATAGAAAATATAAAACTGCAGATTAAAATATTACAGAAATTAATTATGTTAGTTATTTATACCAAAAATAAAATGAGGGTTCTGTTAAAAAAAACTAAAAATCTATATTTTGTAACAACAATTGTTTATTATTAGTATTACTTATGAAACTCTTAATTTCATTAACTACAATGATTTTGTCAATCAATATTTTTTCTATTTAATTTAGGGAAAATATGGAGAAATGCACTCAAATAAGATTATAATTTAAAAAATACAGCAATGTTTAAGTTATTGGAAATATACACTTATGTATATAAAAATTTACCAAATTCTCCAATCTTCATATTTCTCAATTCCTAACATATATATTTTTTTAAATTGTTTAAAAATCTTTAGAGAATATACATAATATCTTTTTAATATATCTACACAATATATTTCCCATATTTTTAATATGTGTTAACTAACAGACCCACGGTTACTGCGCTAAAATCTCAAGCTTGAAAGACTCGATGCCCACCAAAGATGAAACATTTTCTCTGGCAGTTGGTCTCGGGTTGTATCTCAGTAAAGAAAAACTTGAAAAGTCGAGGTATGCAAGGAGATATGCAGTGCTCAAGATGTGGCGCCCATGAGGAATCGATTAATCATGTATTTTTTCAATGGCCCCGGCGGTCCAAGTATGGACTCTTTCGAGAGTACCATTGCATCCAGACATTTTTCCTTCACATGCACTATTCACCAATATTGACTATCAATACTGGCGGGCATCCCCATATATGGAGGATCATCAGTTTGCGTGAATTTTGTTGTACATTTGGAAAAGCCGGAATAATAAGGTTTTTAGTAATATTGATGTAGATCTGTGAGAAATCCTAGAATTGGCAGAGACGGAATCTTTACTTTGGGCCGAATCTCAGATTAAGGTCACAAGTGGAAAGGACCAATTACGACAAATGGAGGAATTTACACTATCTTCGATTCCATGTCGCTGATGTTTTACAAATGGCTCGTGGGAAACAAAGGAGCCATTCTCAGGACAAGGTTGGTATAGCAATGAATACAAGCGCAAGTATTTTGCCATTACATTCGGAAATGGAAGCGCTCATTTGGACAATGGAAAGCATGAGGAATTTACGCCAGTATAATGTTACGTTTGCAACAGAATGTATTCAATGAAGATGGTTTCAACACCGGAGGAATGGCCAGCTTTCGCACACTATCTGGATGATATTAAGATTCTTCAAGAAAGTTTTACGCCCTCAGCGATTATTCATTTCCCAAGAACACTGAATAAAAAGACGGACAGTCTGGCGCATAGTGCCAGAAAGCAATCGTCTTTTGTCGTTTATATGGATGCAGAGTTACCGAGTTGGTTTATAGAGTCTAAAAACAAAAACAAAAAATCAATAATATACAATTAACCTTTAGTTATAAGTTTTATTATATAACAGAATATAAATCTAATCATGCTTAAAAATGAAAATACTTTAAGAATCATTATAATTTTTAATAAACAATGACAAATTAATTTACTTAATTTTATTATACAAATTATATTTATTTTTCTTACTATATACTCCCTCTGTTCCTAAATAATCCATGTTTTAGACTTTTCACAAATATTAAGAAAACTCATTTAATTTTGATTGTAAATGCATTGTTTTTTGTGAATAACAATTTTCCATAACTTTTAACCAATAGAAACTCAATAAACACCATTAATTTTTTTGAAACTTACAATTTTTCATTAAATCATTCATTGAAAAAGTAAAAAATACATCTTTTTGGAACAAATATTTTTTCTATAATATACATCTTTTAGAAACAGAGGGAGTATAATATATGGGAAAAGAAAAACTGAATCTTGTAGTGTAGTTGGCTTTTGGTATAGTTTTGATAAAAAGGGACCAAAATATATTTCTTTCATAAAAGCCAAAAAAAAAAAGTAAATAGCAATTAATGTTTTGTAGGAATTGCTGACTTTTGGATGACTAAAGTTTGACCACATAAAATTGTTACCAGATGAAACAGTTGAGTTTTATTATAAGAAGACCACCTCATTTTTATGTAGCACACAAATTACGTAGTTTCCTTTGAAGAAAACGGTTTGCATTACATTTGTTTTATTCAAAATAGTTATTTTGTTTTCAACGATCTTTTTTGATTTTTTTTGTGTTTTTCTTGACATTTTTAGGATTTTCTCCCAAACAAAAATGAGTGATTATGATGAAAACTTTATGGATATCTGGTCTGATCCCAATCCACTGTCCATTCCTAGCTTCAGAGAGGTACTAGAAATGCTGGATCCAAACAACAATGGTCTAAATCCGATCAGTGAGACCTTCCCTCAAACCAACTTATCAGCTGATCCTCAGGCTGAACAAAGATCTGGTGGTCTGGGCGACACACTGGCTGCAAGACGAGGATTAAATATTTCACCGTTGGAAATAGAGAGAGTCATTCCATTTGCTGATTCTTTCAGGAACGTGTCTGTTGTTCCTTCCCCAATCCTTGTAATATCTCCAAGATTTAGTCTCTCCCCCTTGTTGCAATCCCCAAACATGTACCCTAACTCTTCTTCACAGGTAGGTACCAATGTCATTTAGAAGATTAAGATTGATCTCTTACACAAGATAATTATTAATATATGATAAACCTAAATGTTTATGTATTTGGTAACTTATATTTCCAGATTATCCCACCTTGTCCAATCCCTAATGATGGGCCTCCAGAGATGGTGGAAAGTTCAGGTGGTGCCCATGCAACGATGATGATATCCAACAACAATATTCCTCATCAGCGGATGGACGTTGATCTGCCTCTTCAAGGAGGTAATAGAATTTCTAGTGTCTTGAGTTAGCTTCCAGTTTCAATTTTCCGAATATACTGTTGTTTTTACATGTAAAACAGGCTCTGATGATATTCAAACGGAAGATACGTCTGTTTATATCACATCTCATGATGTTGAGTCCATTGGCACTCCTTTAGTCCCTTCTCTTGATTCTAAAATTGTTGCTGAAACGGATGTTATGAACCTCATCTTCTTTGAAAGTGGTAGTAATGATAAGGACAAAGAATACAACCAAGAGGAGGAAGAAGACAAAAACAAAGATAACAATATTTTTGTCGAACCTTCATCTCGAAAGAAAAGGTCTCAAGTTAACATTGAATGATATATATTATTTAATAATAACTTAACATCTTAATTAAATTGCATAATTTATATTTCGAATAATAAAATTTACGTGAATTACATCATTCTCTCGCAGGAAAAACATGATGGAAGTCACAAGACAAAACAAAACCGAAAGGGTCATAATTCAGGTGGAAAGCGAAAAAGACCATCCTGAAGATGGTTTTCGCTGGAGAAAATATGGCATGAAAAATCTCAAAGGAAATACAAATCCGAGGTATTATATTTCTTTCACTTCTAAATTAGTCAGGCATTTTGGCCAAAATAATATACTTATTTTCGTGTAAATGGTAATCGCAGGAAATACTACAGATGCACATACACTGGGTGTAAGGTGAAGAAACATGTGCAGAGAAGCGCAGACGATGTGAAGTTAGTGGTGGCTACATACAATGGGTTACATGAGCACGTTCCACCACCNATATAGCTGGACTCTCTGTGCTGCCAATTTTACCGGTTAACAAGAATCATGGTGTTATGAACCGGGATGATGAACCGAAGATTGATCGTGTGATACCGACGGTACAGAGGTCTTCAAGGGGATAAGGGAGCGACTTTCGTGACTGGTGGTATCAACCTTTAGATGGGCAAACCTTAACCAAAATATAAAACAGAAAGATGTAAACCCCTTTTAATTATATCCTTATCTTTAATAGTTATAAACAATCATGTTCAAAGATATAAAAAATCTTGTACTTATCCCTTTCATTATGATTTTTAATGTATATTACTCTTGAGTTGACCTATTTATTTTCCAATAGTTAGAGTTGTAGCGATCAGATACGGATTTGGGTTTTTATTCGGATTTAATTCGTTTTCCGATTTGGTTACAAATCAAATTTTCAAATTTTCCATGCCAAAATTTGGTCATCTATAATGAAAGTTCTCAAAAGACTCCTTCGGTTTTAGGTTGTTAAGTTTCGATTTGATACTAACTTTTTTCAGAAAGTCTTTTTATAAGAAAAACAAATCTAGATGCTAAGGTAATCTAATAATCTCCACGATTAAAAATTAGCTTTCTGATTCTACTAATTTAAACTGGTCTGACCCACAATGACATCTTCTTTTTTTTCCCATTGAAACAACAAAGACCAGAGGATGATCAATCAAAAGGCTTGCATGCAGAGTCCATTCCTTTCCAAAAAGACTCAGTAACCCATCCAACATAAGGCAAGAAGCTGAAGCAGACAAAAAAAAGGTAAAATCATTTATGAGTAAATACAGCTTTTGGTTTAAGCACTATACCAATATGTGGTTACTTACCCGACAGCACGATCCATTATATGATGTTGTGAAGCCAAAGCTGACCTTTAGCATAGAGAATTCTATCATATCTACGGTTTTTGTCACCTGGAAACAATAGAAATGAAAATGAGAATGGGGTTGAATAATAACAATATCATAAACAACTTGCATCGATTTCTCTAGTATGTTCCCTTTCGTTAACCTGTAATGTAATGAACCCCAAAGAATCAAAATCATGTAGGTGTTAATCTAAGGACCGGGAGATGATAATAAGGAAATCTAGAGAAAATGTTACGTACCTTAACGATACGATGGACAATAGGAATATCACGACCCTGACAAGAGAAGCATGAATCAAAATACAAACCAAACCAACTTAACTTTTAATAATATCCCTTTTCTATTATTTGAAAAGCATTTTTAATTAGTAACCTTTCATTTGTACTTTATTTACAGGCATGCCATTACTGAGGTGACAGTATCATATGCATTCTTACCTCAAGTTGGAGTTTACCCTTTCTTTTATAGAACAATTACGAAATATTGCCACTCAAACGTTATAACGTGGACCAACGTTTTATAACAAGAAAATGACGAATTAGATAATATCATTAGACACTTCTGGTTTTGGTAAACCAGCTTCGACATAAACTCGGAAAAAGTCTTTAAATATGATTATAGTTTAAAGCTGGTTCTATATATCTGACAATACAAACACATTAACGTTGATTGTTGAATAGTTCTTTTAGAATCCAAGGATGGCATGATGTATATGCTATGTAAGTATGTAACCTCCATAAACCATGATGGACAAAAAAAAACTAATTTTTCTATTAGAATTTCTGATGAACTTTGTAAAGCTATATTTGATTGAATGTTTTAGAAAATGTTCTACATGATATATAATGTTCCTAAACCAGCAGAACACACATGATATAATAATGTTCACTGAACTTGATCTATGGTTTTATTATGTAGTTTTGCAAATCAACTTCTGTGATTGGATGTTTTAGAGAATGCTCCATATGATCCAGAATCAACATTTTATATGTATATTTACTATAGCAATTATTTCACATGGCGTTGCACAGTTTACATATCATTTCAAAAATAGATTGCCAATTTTTTCTAAAAAAAAAAGATTGGCTTTGATATAATTGTAACATTAAATCAATAATAACCAATACCAATTGAAACAATCTACCAAGTTATCGTAAATGGTTGGGTTGGCTTTGATATAATTATATTCATGAAGCGATGATATAATATAAAAACGTGAATTACAAGCCGTAAATGATATATATCAGATTTGTCTAGATCATTCAAAAAGGAAATTTGAAATAAATTACAAGGAATTCCTTAACTTAAGCCCCAAGACCGATTAAGTAAGGAATAAACATAAATTGCGACGCATAAATATTTATTGCTTTAAATTTATACATAGACAAAGTCTATGGTCAAATACTGTATTAAATATTGTTTCACATAGTTAAGAACGATAACCTAAGACTTCCCAAATTTGCTAAACATTAGTAGCGAGAATTTTGGGAAATTGGTAACACAATATTCGTTTCAAATCAACTCTGGTGCGCCTAAACCCTGCGTTCGGTGAATTTAAATATATATCAAACTAGATTCATTTCTACAGTATCACACCAAACTAATTCAAAACTGCGACTGTGATACCAAGAGATGCGAAAGTAAGTTACACAACAATAGTACATGAGTTTAAACACTTTTTTCCCTATTTTGGTGTTAACTTAGTATGGTTTTCTTATCAGGTGGTAACAATCTAAACAACTTTTTATGGAGCTGTAAATAATTCTGGTTTAATGGTTTGAGATTAATAGTTTCAAACTAATTCACGCATCTGGGATAACAAGGACGACTAGAAACATATACTATCTTCTCCTAGACAAAAATACAGTGACTACAAGATTCCACCAATAGCCTGCTGCAACTAGGCTGATAGTAAGACTAATTGTATGGGATACATGATATTTTCATTTGATTTGTGTTTTTTTTTCTTTCTGAAATAACAGAGTTTTGGTACTGTATCGTTGATGTTTTCTATTTTAACGATTCTGGCCTTTTTTACCTTATATCTGCCAATTTAATTGATGAATTTTATACTTTTGAGTTTTGCAGAAATAAATTATATTAATATTATTTTAGGATGTCTTCTTCATGGTTGAAGAAGAACCAAGAATAATAAACTAATCTAACTACACTAGAACTTCCATCAATTTACAGCAGCACATTTTAACTATTTTTTATATAATATAATTTATATTCCTTAAATTTATTCACTCCGCGTTAGGCGCGGGTCTCCACCTAGTTTGCTACTATTTTGATTACTTATTTAAAATATAACAAAATTTCGATATAACTAAGGAGCAGTTGCAAAAAAAAAAAAAAAAAAAAAAAAAACTAAGGGGAAGTAATTTTTGGTTCGCTTTAGGCGCCGGAGAACTCCGGTCCGGACCCGCACTGCTCTCAAGTCTCAAGGCACGACTTGTCCAAGGGAGCGTTTACCCAAAATCAGAGATCCAACGTAAAGCGTCATTATAGTGACGTGGTTTAAGTCCTTGAAATGAGTGGCTACATTTTGATGACGTGGCATATATTTTTACCCTTTATCATATAATCTTATAATATAGATTTCCGAAAATAAATCAAACTATCAAAATTTTGTGTGGCTCTCCGGAGATTGAGATGGCAATCCTTGTTCCGGCGAGTTTCGGGAGGTTAACCGTACCGTCTCGTGCGCAAGTTAGGGTAAGAGTCTTTGCTTCTGCTAACCCACGCACTTCAGTGGACTGGGTCAAGGAAACTTCAAGCTTTTTCGAACAAGACAAGAGACCGATCATGTTGTTCGACGGTAATGATCACTTTGATCTGATCGCTGACTTTCTGTTCACGGTTATGGGTTTGTAGAAGAACGTATCAAGTAAAATTCGATTCCTGTTTTGAGTGTTATTAGGTGTTTGCAATCTCTGTAATGGAGGCGTGAAGTTTGTCCGAGACCATGATCATAACAGGTTAGTGCTGATTTGAGGCAACCATTGTCGTGTTAGAACTCTAGTTTTGTTCATTGAAAGAGCCAAATGTAAGCAATGGAACTATGATATGTGTTTTCAGGAGCATAAGGTTTGAAGCATTACAGAGTGAAGCGGGAAAGAAACTGTTGATGCGATCAGGAAGAGCTCCTGATGATATATCCAGTGTCGTACTTGTCGAGAAAGATAGGTAACATATAAATCAATGTGACCAAAAAAAACTGTTGTTTCTACAAATAACTTAAATCTCTATATGCACTAGTAAAAAAACTTCAAAGGCCTGAAAGTATATTTGTCTTTTTAGGATTAGGAAAACCGCTTTTAGTAGAAAAGGTAAAGTAAAACAGAAAAGAAATATCAGGTTTTGAGGAGTATAAAATTGTAACTTGAGGATGGTAATTTATTTGTCACACAATCAATAAATAAACCCTAAAAAGTTTTTTTTTTTTTTTCTGAGTTTAGTTTGCGAATTTTCTCAACAAAAAAACTCTACATGCTATTAGATATATGGCTTAGTTGTGGTATGTGTCTTTTCTTCAGGTCTTACATAAAATCAGAAGCGGTTTTGAAGATCATGAAATACATTGACTTACCATTTCCACAGCTTGCCTTCTTTTTGCAATTTTCCCCTCTGTAAGTTTTCGCTTCACATGTTGAAGTAGCTCAAGGAACGTAAAACGCCTCTTGTGAGTGAGTGATGTTATAAACACTTTGCTTTACACATTTTCTGCAGGTTTGTGAGGGACTTTCTGTATGAAAATGTTGCAAACAACCGTTATGCAATGTTTGGTCGGTCTGATTCATGCGAGATCTAAGAAGACATCTTTGAATTGTGATCCTATTTCGTCACAAAAATAAAACTAGATATGTGAAAAATGTTTCCTACAGTTTAATATATGCTTTTGTATACATATGTATAGTAACAACAGCTTATGAACAACCCATACGTATGTACTCATCAAAATGTATAACCTTTTTGGATGCTAATTCAAATCTCTGAGTTGTACGCTCTCTACGGTATGTTCTCTGAGAAGCTTAGTATATCCCGCAATGAAGTACACTGCACAAAGCTCCGATTCTAACTGTAGTTTCCATCAAATAAGTTCAGTCTCTTGGCGACGAAAAACAGAGAGGGCTTTAAGATTCTTACAGAATCCAAATTCTTGTTCAAGACGCATTCCAACACAGAGGAGGCTGATCATGTTAGCCAGAAGGTGGAGGAGTCCACCGTGAAGCCATATGCAAGAGATGAGACGCCATTTCCCACTTTCCTCCACAAGTCTCCTTCGAGAGCTACAAGTTTTCTCAGCCTGAACTGAATATTGTTGAAAGATCTCAAGCACGGAATATTGTTGGCAATATGTGGCTGTTTCGTATCAAAAGAAATCCAGATGGCTCTGTTAGAGCCTACAAATCCAGACTTGTTGCCAAAGGAAATCATCAGAGACCAGGCATTGACTTCTATGAGACATTTAGTCTAGTGGTGAAACATGCTACTATACGTCTTGTCTTAGCAACAGCAGTGGCTAATGGTTGGCCTCTTCTTCAGTTCGACGTGAATAATGCATTTTTACAAGGTCCTCTGGATGAAGAAGTCTTCATGCAACAACCTCCTGGAATGATTGACAAGGACAAGCCACATCATGTATGGCGACTCAAGAAGGCTGTGTATGGCTTAAAACAAGCTCCGCGAGCTTGGTATCATGCCTTAAAGGATTTCTTAATCACCATTGGGTTTAAAAATTCTCTTGCAGACGCGTCCTTGTTTATTCGTCACACTGGCTCCTCATCCATCTACATACTCATCTATGTTGATGACATTGTTATAACAGGTTCTAAGTTGCAGGAACTGCAGGAAGTTACTACTAAACTTGCTGCAAAATTCTCACTTAAAGAACTTGGTAATCTGTCTTACTTTCTTGGTATGGAAGCCACAAGAACAGAGAAGGGTCTTCATCTCACTCAGACGAAATACATCACTGATCTTCTAAGACGAGGTAAAATGGAGGATGCTAAACCAGTCGCCACACCAATGTCCTCCTCGCAAGTGCTTACTCTCAACTCTGGTGATCCTTTAGCTGATGCAACAGAGTATCGAGTTATTGTTGGAAGTCTTCAGTATTTAGGTCTTACAAGGCCTGACATTGCCTTTCTAGTCAATCGTCTGTCTCAGTTTATGCACAAACCAACTTCAGTCCATTGGGAGGCAGCAAAGAGAGTACTTCGGTATCTCATTGGTACTGCAGACAAGGGTATTTTCTTCTCAGCTGAAACACCATTCAATCTTCATGCGTACTCTGATGCGGACTGGGCTGGAGATCATGATGACTACAACTCCACTGGTGCATACATTGTTTATCTTGGGAGACAGCCTATATCATGGTCAGCTAAGAAACAGGGTGGTGTAGCTAGATCGTCTACTGAGGCTGAATACCGTGCCTTAACAGAAGCTGCAGCTGAACTAATGTGGGTACAGATGGTTATGTCTGAACTCGGTCTCAAGTCTTCTAATACTCCTGTTCTTTACTGTGACAACATTGGTGCTACATATCTATCGGCCAATCCTGTGTTTCACTCAAAAATGAAGCATCTTGCCCTGGACTACCACTTTGTTCGACAACAAGTGCAAGCCAAGAACCTTCGTGTAACTCATATCAGTTCTGTAGATCAATTGGCTGATGCTTTGACTAAACCGTTGGCACGAACGCGGTTTGATACATTGATTTCCAAGATTGGACTTTGCAAGCGACGTCCATCTTGAGGGGGCATGTTAGTATAGATAAGGATTATCTTCCTATTACTCATTATCTTAGGATTAGTCTTTATCTTGTAAAGATCTCTTCCTATAAGATCTGTGTTTATCTCTAGAGCAAGAGCTCATGTATAAATACGTTGTACATTAACTTCAATAAGATCATCCATTCATAACATCTCTACATCAACAACAGAGATGCATTCATTATTACATATAACCAAGCTGTAAGCCTACTTGTTAGCAGCACGGGGATAGGCGGGCGGAACTGAGGTGGAGCTGGTGGTGGTAGTCTGTTTTCTATGCGTTGTGGGGTCGGCGGTCTCTTCCCCATTTCTGGAAAATAAAAGTATAAAGCTTGCTTTGTTGATGTTTGAGGATCTCTAAGCTGGCGGAAAATTTCTTGTGTCCCAAGTTTGGTTTAAATTTTTTTGGCTCTCCCTCTGATATTTTTAAATTACTGTATGCAGTTATGTTCGGTAAATTTGTTTTGTCTAAACCAAAAGGTTTTCAATCAAAACGAGCTAGGAGAAGAATTTTCAATCAAATTCTGTCTAAACCAAGTTGTACATCTTCTACTCTATTAAAATTCTTCTTATCTACTGATAGAAGTTGTCATTTAAATTTAGACCATTTCTAGAATGTTACAAATAATATAAGTCATATAACTGATTGAACCGTATTACTTAAATTAAACCAACACAATTAATGTAAAAAGACAACCTTAATGTATTAAAATAGAGTCATTCTTTTTATCTACTGATATAAGTTGTCATTTAAATTTGGACCATTTCTAGAATGTTACAAATAATATAAGTCATATAACTGATTGAACCGTAAAACTTAAATTAAACCAACACAATTAATGTAAAAAGACGACCTTAATGTAAACTACCTTCAAAATACGGCAGATATCTATGTGTATACCAAAAACACATATTTTCTCCTACAAATATGGAATGTTCTAAGAGAATATATATCATCAAAATATGAAATATGAAAATCTACTAATTATACTTAAATTAAACTAGTGGTTATTTATGGATTATAGTCTTGGGCTTACTTTTATTTTTTGAACAAATTATATAGTTAAGATTTTGGGCTTAGTATTAAGAAAAAACTCCAAAAACATTGAATAAAATTTTCACCTTAAAAGATCAAAAAATCAATTATTATTTTCAGACCCAAATATTTAATATTTTTAATAAAACAAAATTATATATTATTAATCATTTATTTAAATCATGTACTTTAAAACATGTTAATATATTTTTTATTTTAAATAACAGTCACTTTGTTTTGATAAATTTCAATGGTAACTTTTAAATAATTTATTGTTTTATTTTTCTTAAATAATTTACTGATTAATAAAATGTAAAGCAAAACCAAAAACCAAATCTAAAAACTAAAATCCAAAACCAAAGCTGAAAACACATGTTATATTTTTTTGCTTTGTTTATTTACAAAATAAACTATTTTAATTTTTTTTTAATTTGTTGTCATCTTTTCAGTTTTAAATTTGATGTTCGATTATTTGAGATTTGTTTGTTGGTAATATTAGTTCAAACTAACTCAGCGAGTTTAAAATTTGAAAACCCAAACCAAAAACTGAAAATGAAAAGTAGAAACTTAAAAACTAAAAACTAAAAACAAAAAACAAAAATCTAAAAATAAAAACTGAAACTAAAAACTAATGAAAAACAATCATCACCACAAATTTTGGTGAACTGATTTTATATCAAAATATTCTTTAAATTAAGACAAAACCCGATTATATAAATTTTTAATCATAAAAAATTTTCAAAATTTTCGCGCTTGAAAAGCGCGGGTCAAAATCTAGTATATATTAAAACAGAAGTCATGTGTGATTTTTTTAATTTGGACCATCACTTAAATTTTTTATTAAATATATTTTACGAAGACTAATAATATATAGAATCTTTAAAATACTTTTATCATAATATATTTTTAAATTTTTTCATTTTAATTTAATATATTTAGTTAATAATTCTAACAGATCTGTGTTAAAAGGTTTTTACAAGATCTTCATTTTTGATATTATCTTTATATATTTTCACTAATTTCGAAAATAGTTTGAAATATTATTATACATTAACATATTTAGTTAAAATTTATAAAATGAAAAATAAAAAATTATATCATACTATATATTATATAATCATAATCAATCATATTAAAAGAAAATTATTATATTGAGCAAAATATAATAAAATTATATTAAATTGATAAATTTATATATTTTATTTTCGTAAGTATAAACATTTATGTTCAAAAATAAAATCCAATATGTTGGTAAGACGGGTAACATTAGTAAATAATATAATTCATGTATACAAATTAACATGTATTTCATTAAAGCAAATAATATAAAATCTTTGTAACTACTTTAATCATGATATCTTTTCATTTTAAATATAAATATAAATAAATAAAAAATATATAAATATATATTAAATTTTAAAAAATTCTAAAAAAATCTGTGTAAAAATATTTTTACAATAACTTAATGCATTTTAAGTTATCATTTATAGAATAAAAATATTAAATTATATCATATTTTATTTATTTTATTGTCATAGTCATCATGTTAAAAGACAGTTATTATATTAAACTAAATATGATAAAACTTTATTAAATTGATAAATTTATAAATTTTATTTCATAAATATAAATTATTTATTTTAAAATTATAATATGATGATAGAACGGTTTAAAATTAGCAAACTAGATAATACATTTCTACAAATTAACATATCTTAGACTTTTGTATATACAATAATATATTAAATAATATAATATCTGAAATGAATAAACATTAAAATATTGGTAAAAGAAAATTCAACTTTGAAAGACGGGTCAATATTTACCATAAATTAAATACAAAATAATTTTTAAATATTTTCTCATGAATATATTAATTTTCTTAATAACTAAACTAGATTTTTACCTGCGCAACCGCGCGGGTGTTTGTTTTCTTTTATAGTTAGTTATATAAACATTTTGTTTTCACTTGTAAATTGCTATATATTATAGTAATCACATATTTACGATATGTATAGTAAATGTTTTTCAAACATAATAATATTATATAATACGTGTTTTAATCTAATAGATTGTTTCAAATTTTTTCTATTATACATGTTTTCAAACATGTGTTGGTTTCTGCTTCTATATTTTATTGTTTGTTAGATTAGTATTTCATTTTTAGATAAAGTAATATAAATAGAGCTTGATTAAATATTAGTATACTTTAGTTTGCAAAGATAATATAAACTTCGAATTTTTTTTTGCTAAAAACTAAAATTATAGCTTCATAAATTAATATTATAAAGAATTTTATTAAAAAAATAACTTTTTAAACACTTTCTTTTTTTTAAACATTATAATTTCAAAAATTTACATCGAAATAAATTTATCTAGTATATATAGCGTATAAATTTTGTTAGGGTATATAAATATTTCATATTACTAATCTGTGATTTTTGTTAATATATTGTGGATGCATTTAACTATTATTGACATATTTCCTTATGAATAATAGAAGATTCATAAAATTATATATATATTGACATATTATGCGTGACTAAACTGAAAAGTATGGGGTAATTTACAAAAACCAAATTGTTAAGCGTATTTTTGTTATTATAGATATGATTTTTCATAAGATATAATAATGATAAGATTATTAGAGAGTTGTAACATGACTTTCTAGTAGTAGTCCATTTTTTAAAAAAATACACATGAAGTCAAGTCATGACTTCTATTTTAATATATAAGATGTAAATACAATAAGATAAATATATAATAAGAAATGACAAATAAATATGATTTTAAATAATTGATTAATAACAAGTAAATTATAAAATTATTGTACTTGAAATAGTTATATAAATATTTAAGTATATGATTAACGTTAAAAATATATTCCACTCATGTTCTAAAACAAATATTTATGTATATAAAGTGAAAACAAACCGCGCGGATCAAAATCTAGTACTAATTAGTTTTCCTAATTACCACAGAAAATCCATGTACCATACGGGTTTATATACATTGACTAGGAAATTTAATTTTTAGTATATCCTACGTAGAGTTCTGAAACAATTTAATTTATTAGTATATCTTATGTGAAATTCTGAAATAATTTTAAAATGCATGTGTAACAAAAATAAAAATTTCTGGACAATTTTCGGGAAAATTGTCAAAATACTTTCTAATAAAAATAGATTTTTCCAGGTTAACTGAAGCGTGGACTTGGAAGTTGAAATGGTCCGTTCGTAAGTTTTTTTTTTACTAAAAAGAAATATGTTTTGTAGAGGTCCGTTCGTAAGTTGAAAACTTTTTGGTTTAAATTTAAAATCAGAAATTATTATGATAAATTATTCTTAATTTTTCTCTAAAACTCATTAGAGATTAGGAGTAGAGGAAGCATCGGCCACCTTTATAATAAGTAAAATATCGGCCATAATTTTGCTATAATATGTTTCAGTCTAGTGATCTACGTGGCTACGGCCTCATATATCACGTGAGGGTTTTTTTTTGAGTCAATTTGCTCAATACCCTAAAAGGTGTTGAATACCTTAAGTTTGGGGAGAATTATTGATGATGGGGGGAGTAAAAATTGGGGGAAATAGGGTAGGGAGTGCAAATAAGGTATTAGTTGTGTGTAGGGAGTGCAATATCTCTTTTTTTTTTTGTTTTGGCTTGTATCCTTAAGATTTGTAGGACAGGCTCTGTTAGGAGAAACATTTTCTATAGTCCGCCACTTTAGTGTGTCATCGTTTATAAGTGATCCCTGTGATCTGGACAATGTTTTAAACTCATATCGCGTGGCTTTCGGAGCAGAATCGTCACAGACACTTTACATCTAAATCTTTTGTTTTTATATCTTACTAATTGATTTATTTATTTGTAAAACTCGTTTCGTTTTTGCTTCATCTTCTATTAATATCACAAAATACTCACAAGTTCCACACACAAAAGCAACTTTCCTCCAAAGTAGCTTCCTTCTCGGATCAAAATCCGGATTTCTTAACAAACCAGCTTCTCTTAATTTTTCTCTCGAGCTCTGTGAGTTTTGCAGGTAATACATCCTCACGACTCATTTTTAATCCCCTTTTCATACTTTTTGGGTTTGATTATCGACCGGTTTAGTTTCTTGCGCGCTTTAATGTAGTTTAGGACATTTGATGTAATAATCTCTAATCTTGAAGCATGCTGTGTATTATCCAAGATTCTTTAAACTAGTAATGTAACAAAGAAACGAATACTATTTTTACTAATGTGTTAGAATTGGGTTACAATGTTTTACAGACGAGGAAAAATGGAAGAGTTTTTATTGCATGGAAGGTTACACGCTACAATATATGAAGTTGATTCTCTCCATGCTTCTGAAGGAGGTAGATCAGGCTTCTTAGGCAAGGTATTATATCATTTATATCTTTTTAGTTTAAAATTTTCTAGATTCACTTTGATCTATGTTTCTTATATATATATCTTTTCAGATTCTAGCAAGTGTGGAAGAAACAATCGGTGTTGGCAAAGGAGAACCTCAGCTATACGCTACAATCGATCTAGAGAAAGCTAGAGTTGGACGAACAAGAAAGATAACAAACGAACCAAAAAACCCAAAGTGGCACGAATCATTTCATATCTACTGTGGTCACATGGCTAAACATGTTATCTTCACTGTCAAAGACGATAATCCCATTGGTGCAACATTAATAGGAAGAGCTTACATTCCTGTTGAAGATATTCTCCATGGAGAGGAAGTTGATAGATGGGTTGAGATTTTAGACACTGAGAAGAAACCCATTGATGGAGGTTCAAAGATCCATGTGAAGCTTCAGTACTTTGGCGTTGAAAAAGATCAAAACTGGAACCGTGGTATCAAAAGTGTTAAGTTTCCTGGCGTTCCTTACACGTTCTTCTCTCAGAGAAGAGGATGTAAAGTTTCTTTGTATCAAGATGCTCATATTCCTGGAAACTTTGTCCCTAAAATCCCTCTAGCTGGAGGGAAACACTACGAGGCAAGCCGGTGTTGGGAGGATGTTTTTGATGCTATTACTAATGCTAAGCACTTGATTTACATCACTGGTTGGTCTGTTTACGCTGAGATCTCTCTGGTGAGGGATTCGAGGAGGCCAAAGGAAGGAGGAGATGTGACTATTGGTGAGATACTCAAGAAGAAAGCTAGTGAAGGTGTTAAAGTTATATTACTTGTTTGGGATGATAGAACATCTGTTGATTTGCTGAAGCAAGATGGACTTATGGCTACTCATGATGAAGAAACTGAGAATTTCTTTAGAGGAACGGATGTGAACTGTGTTTTGTGTCCTCGTAACCCTGATGATGGTGGAAGCATTGTTCAAAGTTTTCAAGTCTCAACTATGTTCACTCATCACCAAAAGATCATTGTTGTAGACAGTGAAATGCCTGGAGGATCATCAAGAACAAGATCAAGAAGGATTGTGAGTTTTGTTGGTGGTCTTGATCTTTGTGATGGACGATATGACACTCCATTCCACTCCTTGTTCAGGACATTAGACACTGCGCATCACGATGACTTCCATCAACCAAACTTCACTGGCGCGACCATAACAAAAGGCGGTCCTAGAGAGCCGTGGCATGACATTCACTGCCGTCTTGAAGGAGCTATTGCGTGGGATGTCATGTATAACTTTGAGCAGAGATGGAATAGACAAGGTGGTAAAGACATTTTGGTTAAAATAAGAGATCTTGACGATATTATCATCCCCCCTTCTCCTGTTCTGTTCTCAGAGGATCATGATTCATGGAACGTTCAGTTGTTTAGATCAATAGATGGTGGAGCAGCTGCTGCGTTTCCTGATTCTCCTGAAGCTGCAGCAGAAGCAGGTCTTGTGAGTGGTAAAGATAATATAATTGATAGGAGTATCCAAGATGCATACATTCACGCGATAAGGCGAGCAAAAGACTTCATCTACATCGAAAACCAGTACTTCCTAGGAAGCTCGTTTGCTTGGAGTGCAGATGGAATAAAACCTGAGGAAATAAATGCTCTACATTTGATTCCAAAGGAGATATCATTGAAGATTGTTAGCAAGATCAAAGCTGGTGAGAGGTTTAAGGTTTATGTTGTTGTTCCAATGTGGCCTGAAGGGATACCTGAGAGTGGTTCAGTCCAAGCTATATTAGATTGGCAGAGAAGGACAATGGAGATGATGTACAAAGATGTGATCAAAGCACTTAGAGAACAAGGTCTAGAAGAAGAGGATCCAAGAGATTATCTAACATTCTTCTGCCTTGGGAACAGAGAGGTCAAGAAAGATGGAGAGTATGAGCCTACAGAGAAGCCTGAGCCTGACTCAGATTATATCCGAGCACAAGAAGCACGTCGCTTCATGATCTATGTCCACACTAAAATGATGATTGGTGAGTATTTTAACTCGCGCAGAATTATAATTGGAAAAATTATATGACTTAGATAGCATAAAAATTATAGCAAAATGCATATAAGGAGAAATTTTTCGAAATAATATTAATTAAAAGATTTTTTTTTTAAATGAAAAAAGATAAAAAGTATTAATTAAAATATAAAAGATTAAATTCCTCCATACCCTAAACCCTTGCCCTAACTGCACCCTCTAAATACTTAACCCTAAACCTAATCAATAAATCCAAATACAAAAAAATATATATCTTTACTAATGCTATTTTAAGAATTTTTCTCATTTTTGCCATTGTTTTGATATTATTCTAGGATATTTCTTTTTATCAATTTTTATATTGAAATAAATATTTAAACGTCTCATTTTGCAGTTGACGATGAGTATATTATTATTGGATCCGCAAATATCAATCAAAGATCAATGGATGGTGCAAGAGACTCAGAGATAGCAATGGGAGGTTATCAACCATATCATCTCTCAGTAAGACAACCAGCTCGTGGTCAAATACATGGATTCCGCCTATCGTTATGGTATGAACATTTAGGAATGCTTGATGAAACTTTCCTTGATCCATCGAGCCAAGAATGTGTCAAGAAAGTTAACCGTGTTGCTGATAAGTAATGGGATCTTTACTCGAGTGAGTCACTTGAACATGACCTTCCTGGTCATCTACTTCGCTACCCGATAGGTATTGCTAGTCAAGGAGACATCACTGAGCTTCCAGGATGTGAATGCTTTCCTGATACGAAAGCTCGTATCCTCGGTACCAAATCTGATTACATGCCTCCAATTCTTACAACCTGAGCTTTGTGGTAATATCTATAGGTAATAAATAACTTTCTCTCATCTTTCTTCTGCTGCAATAGATCTAGTAATAAAAAAAAAGTTGTCTTTAGTAATTAATAAGCTATAATATCGGTTGGTGTGATGTTTTGCCGCTTTGCTTTACATCTTGTTTTTCATTCGGACATTAAATTCTGAAGAGAATGTAGTCCTATGGTACTTATTTTGTTGCTAATTACTAATGAAATTATCTGGTATATATTTCTTTATATGTTGCTTAGTGTTTGATTAAATATGAGTTGCTTATTGATCAATTTGACTCGTTTGAATATAAAGTATGGCCTACATAATATGGATTACCTTCCAATTTAACTCTTTGCATTTATCATCGTGAGATTCCCACAAATCTATATATGATCAATTACATATCATATTTGATAAAACTCAGTTCAGTTTTACGTTTATTATACAATTCATCAATGGTCTTAATAGTTGGGTTTTGGATGTTGTGAGGAGCTGGATCAGTCCGTTCCGACACAACCGGTACTAATCTACAAAAGCTGGTTTAAAAACTCTAGAGACTGTCAAATCTTGTAATAATCTACAAAAGCTGGTTTAAAAACTCTAGAGACTGTCAAATCTTGTAATCTTGGCATCTTGGGGGCCAATACTCTATTGTCTCTCGTTAACCACTAAATGCAACCCCGGCCATAGGAAAATACATGTTTAATGAATTAGGTCGTTTACCGAAACCTAAAAATAAAATCCATTAGTTCGCAAATTTGTTTGGATGATTTTATTTGAACATCAAAGTCAACAACCCATGTGACAATCTCTTTCGTCCTTTATGTCCTCTCAAACAACCTCTTGTGATGTATATCTTACAATTAGTTAATGTCCTATAAACAAGTTGCCGTACGATAATGATATATGCTAAAACCTTATTCTTGCTAGATCCATTATGTTATGAAAACAGTAATTGTCAAAATAAATAAATAAAACCAGAAATACGAAAAGAAAAATTGTGTATTGAATTCAGGACGATCACAATGTTAATAGATAAAGGAGTTCCAAGTTCCAACATCTGAACCACACTTTGCTGCGTATAAATCGTTGAAAGTTATGTAGAACACGGAATTTAGTACTAAAGAAGAAGAGATGTTGGTCTAAATCGTCTTACTATATCACAATCAAAAACTTTAAGAAGTTTTGGAAGAATTAGACTTCGACCAGTCCTCTTTACAAACTTCATGCAAACCGCCATGTTCTTCGTTTTGAATTGAAATAGATACTTTGAAAGAAAATATTAATATTACAGGTCTTTTTTTTTGAAACTCATAACTTTCATTAAAAACGGGTCAATATTACAAGTCTATGACACTGAAGTAATAAAGAAGTCTAACATTAACTATTCCTTGTTTGATGTCAAAAAAAGTATTCCTTGTTGTGTTGGAACAGACTAATATTAAACGGGTTAATATTACAAGTTTATGATTGACATTCAATGTAAAATTGGGGTCTGGAGAGTGGAGACCATAGATTCCATATCTGAAATAAGCATGTGAAAATTATTAGAATGAGATATAAATCCATTTTACAATTTGAGCCATGTTTGTGCACTTTTTGAAAACTCACATGCAAAGAATTTGAATTTGTAACTAGGAGTGTGAAGATTCCACCGCCAAGTATGCTTTGAAATGAAAAAAATCTAGTTAATACATGTAAAAATATTTCTCATATACACATATATTGAGTAAGCATCCATCAACCTAATAATTTACAAATCACACGGCTGCATGTTCAGAAAAGTTGAAGGAGCTTATTTGGCGCTGCTGAGACAAGAACAAGCTCAAAGACCCTCATTTTTGAAATTGTTGACTCTCTCAAACAAATTCAACATGCTTTAAGTTCTTTTTCTGTATATTAACCTAATGTAAAATATAGTTCTCCTATCTGAGGTGTTACTGTGTTTGGTTTATGAATGAATGAATAATGGAAATAAATTTATGCATGAAATACTGAAGTTGTTATGGGCCGGCTTTGAGTGTTTGCCTTTTGTTAGTATCTTACTTGTATTTGTAACTTCCATGCTACTAGCATATATTTCTCGTTGTGTCTCACTCTTTTTTTTAAAAAAAATGTTCGGTTTTAAAGTCTATCTTTCAAGCAAAGCAAAAGACATTAATTCGGACTAACTTGGTGATGTTTCTTTTCTTCAAAAAAAAAAAAAAAAATCTTAAAACACACAAAACATGATATATGGTAATCAATCTAATTCATCCATATATATATATATATATATATATATATATATATATATATATATTTGAACAACTAGCCATAAATATAAGAATCTAAGTAAAACATAACTGCAAGGAATGTTTTCAGCTATTTTCTTGTTTTCTAAAAAATGGTTTGCCTCAACTAAAATGAATTATCATATTTAGTGACCCCTAAAACTGACTCACTTGATCCTTTCTGATTGGCCATCCAATAACTTATAATTTGGGTATGAAATCTAAAGATGAAAAGGCATGTGAATTACTTAAAAAGACACTATACCACAGAATGAGATTAAAGTGTGGTAAGGAACAAACTCCAAGTTCACATACCTTTTGTTTTGCTCTTCTTTAGTAATTGTTGGCAAGATTCTGCAAACTAAGAAAGGAAACCCCTTAAAGGAAACTGAGGATATATTTTGGCTCAGTGTGACAAATAATGACAATTATAAGAATGCAAAAGCTCAAACATGACAATGCAGTGGGAACTCAACTGAGGTCTCGTAACAGTAGGAAATCATTGAAATGCAGTGGCAAAGAACTTTTCTAAATATAGATGTTATTAGATCGATTCACTAAAGGGACTTTAACTTCAACAGTTGTGAATTGTTTATCCCCAATCTTTTTTTTGAACTTTTGATGGCATATAAGTGGCTAAGGAATATCAAGTTTCATGGTATGTTCTTAGAAAATTCCATATCAATAGTAAAATCTTATCTCAGTGTTCGTTATGATCATTATGAGATCATAGCTTTCTCAGTACTTCTCTTGGATATTTGTATTTGGATCTGGATTTACATTTGTGGAATCGAATTGTATTATTCAGATTGAGTATTGTGTATTTGAAGTGCTGTTAGATAAGAATCGTAGAAGAAGATAAACTCAAACTTATCAAAATCATAATGCAAATCAACTGATATATCATTTACTCCAAATATTTTCTTGTTTCTATTATTATTACAAAACATGAGGAAGAAATCTGAATAGAAAAGATGTACCTTTCCGGAAGGCATGGCTAACTCCCCTAATTGCTTCCAGTTTGACTCGATATGTGATTCTACAAGCATATGATCAAAACTACGTTAATATATCACCATTAAAAAAGAAGCAACAACACACTTAATCATCACATATTTCAACCCAAATAGAATAACTATGTTTACTAAATACTGTAGCTGTTTTTTGTCTACTTATAAATTATAAGTTACAATTTATATAAATCATATTTAATTTTTAAAAGGATATTATTTCATTATTTTATATTACAATGTATAAATATACTCGTATAAATGACTTAACGATTTAGAAAATGATACATCTATTTCAACCGAATTTGTGAGTTATTTAGGTTTCCATAAGTGAATTGGTTTCCAAACAGCACCATTATTTGTTTAACAATTATTCACAATTTTCTATTAACTCAAATAAGATAATACTGCTTCATGTTTTTGGATATAAATTGCTAGTTTTCAAATGACAAAATTTGCTTAAGATGATGCAAATGGGAACTCCAAAAGAATTAGAGTTAGACTTTAACAAAGAAAATGAATATATTAAGAGCTTTTGGAAGATGAACACTATAAACTAATCACATAGAATAGTTTATTTGTGATGTGCATTCCTAGTTCATTGACAAACTAATGTGATTTTGATAGTTTTAAAAGTGGTAGGTAACATATTTGATGGTTTATAGTTACCATTTATTTTAGAACTCGTTGGTTGATTGATGTTCAGTTTTTGACTTGTTGAATGATTGATTTTTAATCGTTAGTGAGTAACATCATTTTTATGCAAGTATTTCATATTTTGGTGCATTCAAGAACGGTTCAAAGGAAATATTTTGGTAGTAATGAAAATTTGTAACTGGAGCCAAATAAGCTTTGAATTCATTTTAAATTGCTTTCTCCTCCTTTATGTTTTGCCAGCAAAAAACTGATGTTTCGATTTTTTTTTTACTTCCATGAAATATTTGCTCACAATTTCCTTTCTATCTTTCTTTTAAATTCAAATTCTTATTTTTTTTTTCATTTAACTTTTAGTTGTTACAAGAGTCTACAAATTATTTCAACTCTTAAAAAGTATACAAATATTTGACTTGATATAACTTGATTTTTAATCAAAATAAAGTGCACCGAGTTCGTTTTTATTGTTTTCAACTCAAATACTTATAATTTTCTTAAAGAAAGATACATGGCATAACTTTCATTTCATTTACAAAAGAACACATCAATTTTTGGAATTTTTAACATATGCACATACTATCCAGAACTTCATGTTTAATACTCACAACATATGAAAACCTCCAATAAATTCAACAATGTTTCGGTGTTGGAGATTACCAGTCACAACACATGTGATTGGCTTCTGAATACACCCTCCAATGAACTCAACAATGTTTCGGCGTCTGACATTACTACAGAAAGGCTTCTTAGTGTTTAAATGTTTATGTAGTCAGGCTCGAGGACTTTGATTGCTACACTATGCTTTGTTTTATAATTACATTGATACTTTCATAGACATGAGAAAGTGAATAATAAGTGGTATTAGAAGATTATTGAAGTCTTATGATACAAAATAAAACAACTTACAGATCTCATTATGATCCAGAGGCCAATAACAATCCAATATGAAGTTTAGGATAATTATGGATATTAGTCGTTCCCAACATTGTTACCTGATTTTCCAAAATATTAGTCGTTCCCAACAATGTTACCCACGCCAAACCAAAAACTGATATTACCAGAACTCAAAATCGACCAAAATTTGCTAAATATCCAAACGGATTTGTCTCTATAGATCCAAAAAAAACTAAAAACCGAAAAGCCCTAGAGCTAATTGATCCCATGTTCCTTTCCTTTAAATAAATTCAGATACTTATTTTTTCTGTCAGGATACTTATTTTCTGTCAGGATACTTATTTTATTTATTTACCAGAAAATACATAAATGATTTAATTACTGAAAAATGTACTTTCATTTACTTTTATTTGCTAAAGGAATGTCAACTCTTATAAAAATTATAAAAATATCTGAATTGGTAACACTTGATTTTTTAATCAAATTAAAGTGCTTCTATTAAGTCCTTTTTTTTTTTTACTCAAATATTTCAATTTTTCTTTAAGAAAAATACATGATATCTTAGAACAATTGTGGACCGGTCCACAATTGCAGAAAAATATGATCCACAATTGCAGAACAATACTAAGTCAGAACCAGATGTGAAACCGGAAGCAGATATGTAAAGAAGCATTCAAATGGTTCATATAAAACAGAAAGTCTCAACAACTACCAAGTAGAAAACAACAACAAACATCCTCAAATCTCTAATTTCTCTGCCTCAAAATTCAACTACTTGAAAGTAAGACACAAAAGGCAAAGAGAGGTGTTTTCCACTTCTTCAAGCATCTGTAGCTGTTGGAGAGTTCTCAGGTATCTTCAGAGGGAGAACTGCTGCTTCTTCTACATGTTCAGTGTCTTTCTCTCAATGGCTACGTGAAACTCTTCAACGATCGTTGGATCTTTTAACTTCAGTGCAAATGTAGAGAGACCATCTTTGCCTTCGCGTACACTATTCACACAAGCGAATGTGATTCCTTTCTTGTCCATGCTTGCAAAGTTGCAGTTTCATTCCCAGGTAGAGACTCGCATTTAAGATCAAGCTTTATTTCCATTAAGGTACTGGAGACTTTGACTTCTCCTTTACCACGCTCTCTCCATCCTCAATCAAGATATTCAAACATAATCGAGTCAGCTGAGAAGGTAAGTTTCTCGTTATCTTCTCTCGTCTCTGTGGAAACCTCCTGCCTTGGAGGAAACCCACTACCTTCACTCTTGTTGGTAATGGAAGATCCATATGTGCCGAAAAGGGAAGGTTTGTTACTGTTTGAGAAGCCAAAGATGAAGAGAGATTTAGAACGAGTTGAACCATCTTGAGAAACCACACCGAATGAGAAGGAAGAACCATAAGCCTCTCTACTAGCAATGGAATGAACTCAAAGAGCCACTTATTATTATCGTATTCTTTTTCTTTGCTCTCAATCAGATCACCTCCAGGTTCTTTCTCAAGATGATTAACATGATCATCAGATTGCTTTGCATGTTCATTACTAACATCCTCATCATTAATGTTTTCAGTCTTGTATCCAGCAGCAGAATCTTTGACAACAACCTTTTTACTATATATCAACTTCACCGTCCTCTTCAATATCAATTCCTTTCTAATTATCCTCAACAACCACTTCAGCAGGAGTCAATTTTGACTCGGCCACAGCAGTTGAATCAGGTGCAGTAGGGTCATTGAAGATCTATCAGCATGACTACGATAGTTTTCTGCAGCTGTATAAACTACCCTGCATAAACCAAGAATAGTCAGATTACAGAGAGGTCTAAACATCTCACTGTGTAATCATGCAAAAAATATCAGTGCAAGGATTCACTAGGTAGTAATGATACTCTGCTTGATTACCTTGTCTCTGAAGCTTTTTCTTCGACGGAAAGAGCAGCTTGCCAATCTTCAAAAAGATTTCAGTACTCCTCGGGATCAGCCAAAGATTTTGCTGCTTTTGAATTTATCTGTATACAAGTGAAAGTTGTCGACCATAACAATTTTTCACCTTGACCACAAATCAACATACACTAACAATAAAGATAAAAGAAAAAACCTTGTTGAGATCTTTCCTCCAAAGAGCTACTATCTCAGATACTTTGCTTGGAAGATATGATCTAGCCATCAGAGCAGCTTCAGGTATCCGGATTCTGAAGAAAGATAACATCGTCACACAGATAAGAAAATGTAAATGAATTTGATTTTCAAAAACTCCCAAGTGAATACAACTAATGATTTACCTCTCTACCAATAAGTCCAAACAATCTTCCAATCTACCCAGCATGAATAGGCAAAGATAGGCGACATTGTTCTTCCCTTGTTCTTTAGCACGTGTTGCAAGTTTGGACACACCTTCAGCATCTCCAATAGAAGAATAAAGTAGCAACAAACCACTTATATCCATAGCATACTTCATGCATTCCACTGCCATTTGTAGCTGCAATGATGACATACAATGCAACGAGTTAGCTGAAAATCTGCACGTCAGAGACAAAACCAGGGGACACAAAACATATATTTGTAAGATCATATTGTTGTCTGGTCCTCCCACTATCGAAAACACTCGGAATCATAATGTAAATCAGTACCTTCCCGGAAGACATAGCTAACTCTCCTAATTGCTTCCATTTTGACTCGCTCTGTGCTTCTACAGCAATTTCCTACAATCAAATAATCAAAAAAGGTTTATATACTGCCACTATAAAAGAAGTAAAGACGCATCTTAATCATCACATATTAAATCATACTTGCGCAATTTCAAGTCTATCCAGTTGTATGGACAACTAATCTGTAGTCAGGATCTGTGGCAATTTCCAGAACTTCTTCAACCATTCCTCATGACTCCAAGAAATGAGAAACACTGATAAGTGAACAAAAATTTAGATAAATATAGAGATATCCACAAAACAACCATAAATTTGCAGCAATGTTTAACATCAGACTAAGTAGAGACACCACATATTTCTAAGAGAATAATCATTAGAGCACTTTTATCGCGGTGTCTTAACCGCGTCTCTAGGGTATTTAGGTTAAAAAGAAAAATGGGTAATTGTACAAAAGATGCCGCTTAGAGCATGTGTATTGGTGGGACAAAAAGAAAGTCCTTAGATTATTTTTATATTATTTGTATGTTTAGGACTTTGTTAAGGACATTTCTTAAATGTGTAGGTTATTGGTAGGACTTTTGTAGTTTCTTAGTATATTAACTGTTTAATTTTATAAGTAAGTAGATATAAAAGATAAGTTTAAAATTAAACATGAAATATTAAAATTGAAAATATTAAAAATTACAATGCTGAAAAAAACCAAAAACACAATTTTTTTTTTTTAAAAACATACAATACATTATTTAAAAACATTAAACATACAAACATAGGAACTTAACCATTATTTATTTTGATACACTTGATATGATACATAAAATAATTTTCACTTTCATATTGACAAAGAGAGATGGCAAACATGATCAACACACACACTAATGCAGTCAATGGCTCATTTGGGTTCTGCTGTTTTCAACCAAAGAAGAGATCATAATAGCATTAGAAGAGGGAAATAACATAATGAAAATGTTCATTACAATACAAGCTAAGTCATAACAAGTCATTACAATAGAAGCCATAAGAAATAACATAGCATTAGAAGAAGAGCAAAGGAACAACACACAACCAACATGCAAACAAACAACCACCAAACACTACAAGAAAACACGTCCTTTACTAGGACGGGTTTTCCTCGTTATTTCCTAGTAAAGGGCCCTTTACTAGGAAATAGCGAGGAAACGTGTTTCGTCGAAAGACGTTCATCGTAAAGGCTATTTTCCTCGTAAAGGCCTAGCTAATTTACGAGGAAAGTTTTCCTCGTAAAGCCGAGGAAAACATTTCCTCGTAAGCTCCACGTACACTTTCCTCGTAAGGGCGTAGTAAAGTACTTCCTCGTAAACTCGTAGTAGTCACTTTACGAGGAGTTTGCTAGGAAAGTTTACGAGGAATTTACCTCGAAACCTTTACGAGGATTTTACTTCGAAACTATTTTTTCCTATTAAAAAAAAACAATTATAAATTAAAATTATA
>CAKOAT010184599.1:0-25738 GCA_932364175.1 Eruca vesicaria subsp. sativa
AAAAGGGTGAACGATAAAAAAATATGAGCTATCTATAAACATAGCTAGTACAGGGTACACAGCAGATGAGTTCATTGGATTGAACTGAAAATGAGACTAGCCACCATTAAAAGGGAAAACAACTCATCATATGACGATATCATAGCATAGACAAGTGACACATATACAACGGATACAGTTCAAACTTACTGTACACCAGTTCTTGAAGCTCCTCTGAGCTGATGTAGAAGCGCACTTGGGGAGACTGATACTAAACTGCACAAGTAAAAATAATACAGTATTTTAAGAATAACATCAAAAGATAAAGAGAAAATCGACACACGATACACCAAGTCAAAAACAACATTACTCAAAAAAAAAACATTACTCAAAACATCCAATGGATCATGCAGGATCATGCTCATGCATGATCACTCCCACGAAATAATACTAGATATACAAAAATACGACTTATAAACAAAGCCTTACATGTCCAGAGTGAATGAGAGAAACCAATATGTACTTTTTATACGCCTCAAGTGCTATAGCGTTGACAGTATGCATTGGCGCAGTGACAACCTGAAAAAAGTACTCGATCGAGTCAAAACAGAAGCAAATGTCCATAATGGCTAAAAAGACAAGTAAGAAAGCAATAGTGTTTGGTAAGGGTCTATCATCAGATTTTCCATTCATCTTCCCAACACAAGGCTTGGCTAAGCTTGCTTTACATTCACTTATCTTCTCAGTAACAGGAAGCGTATTCAAATCTTTAAAAGTTATACTCGCCACACGTGAAGTTACCTGCGTGAATAATTAATCAACGCACGGTTAAATATGATTTGCTACTTAACACAAACACATTATTCTCGAAATTACTTCACACACAGTGTTACATCCATGTCAGTAGTGTGTGCTTAGTTAACAAGAAAGAAAGCCTAACAGCATTAACAGCATTTGATCTGGACAGCCTACAAAAGTACAAAGAATCTGCATCAGATGAACCACCAGGAATGAACCAAATATTGATAAGACAAAACAGAGTCATGTACACAAGGATAGATAAAAAACAAAACATTGATAACACAAAACAGAGTCATGTAACTTTAAGTACTAAACTAGTCTTTTTCAACCCTTCCAACGTAACATTAACAACATCAACAACCCTAGACCTCAAAAAAAGCGCAGCAACCTCCCTAACACCCTCCCCACCACACTCCTCAACCGCCACAACACAAACCCCACCTCTCCTCACCGTCCTCTCCATCTCCTCAACAACCCTGAGAAATACACACAGAGAGAGAAAGGTATAAGCAAACAAATAACACACAACAAAAAAACAAAAGCTACTGTTGAGAGAGACTTGCAATACAGTTTTCTCAAAAAGCAGAGAAAAATGATATATTCTCACCGTTAACATAAAAATGACGTCTGATAACATCACGAACTCTGAAACTCTGATCCACGAAACCACCACCATCGAACTCGTTCCCCATCTCCTCCACCGTCGCGCAGAGCCTACCTCCATCGACCTTAGCTTCTACCACGGAGGAAGAATTGATCCATCTCGCGTTATCCTCATCTGAAACACCCTCGTTGTCGTCGTCGTCATCGATGAGAAGCTCGCAAGCTTCCCGCACTTTAGCCATGGCTGTAGGCTGATCCTCCGCCGTCACCGATGGTAGAATCCGAGCTTCTCCCCAGTCGACGCATCCGCCGCTGAACTCGATTCGATTGGGATCGCCAAGTTTCGTAAGGAATTGTAGATCAGGTATGTTTAATTATTTAGGGCATAAAGGTCTTTTTTCTATTAAATTTTTGATGGTAAAGATGGTTAAGGTATAGATAAAATGTGGTATGATGAAAGTGGTATTGGTCACAATTTCCCTAAAAGGTTGGAGTTCAGGATTGATAATTATATATTTATACTAGGATAAGACATGCGACTTGCGCAGAGTAAATGTATGTAATTAAAATATAAAATTTTAGTATTGGAAAATTTAAAATTTACAGATGATTTATTTTTATTGTATTTGAAATTTTAGAATTTTAGAATTTTTATATAATTATCTATACGTAGCATCAGAAACAATTGTAATTAGAACTGTAGATCAAAACTTAGAATTTGATGGACCCGATTTCATATATCTTTTCACTTTTCAGCGATCGAGTGATGGAAAATAAACGGAATGTCACTGGGCTTGACTGGTAGAGTACTAGCAAAGTCCCTAATGTTTTCTTAAGAAGCAGTTGGTAAAATATTTGCATTTAAAATATATAAAGTTTCAAAACTAATTTATTATAATTTATTTATTTGTCTAATAATATTATAAATTATATTTTTTACAAATTATATTTTTTAAATAATAAATTTATAAAAAAATAAGTTAAATTTTAAGTTATTTTAAAACAATATTTTAAGTTTTTCAAATACAAATAAACAATTTAAAATTAATTAAGGTCATGATTTAGCATAACCATAATGATTTAAAAAAAAATTAAAAATTAACTCAGTTTTATATCATGATTTAAAAATTAACAAATTAAAAATTAACTCAGTTTTATATCATAATTTAACAATTTAAAAATTAATTATGGTATGAGAAGTTTACGTTCATGTGTCAATCCTATTTATCTTCAATTTTTTCTCTTGTTTAATTTTTTTGGTTATTACTCGATGTAAATATTTATTTTGAAGTTTATTCTCATTTCGTTTGTTTGTTTATTTTGACCTGGGATTTAGAAAATATTTAAGATATAAAATAATTAAAGATATACATACTTAGTTTAAAATATGCACTTTATGCACAATAAATATTTTATATTTAATATTTATTTATATTTTTCTGCATATCATAAAATAATAAATATATATATATATATATATATATATATAAGTAAGAAATCAGTTACTATTATGTAATAAATTGGTGTATGCATATAAATTGAACTATCACTCTTGTTTATTCACAATTAGGGTAAATAAATCAAATAATCAATCTTATATAATGTATGATATATAATTAAATTTAAATGATATAAACATAGTAATATAGCACACTTTTAATATGGATATTTATTAAATGAGGTTTCTACTCATATGATTTTATGATTATTTGCATATTTGTGTCACAAAACTTTACCCAACGAATTTCTTTTAATGTGAGATGTTTAGTAGTTTTAATAATTTATAATCAATTTTAAAAAAACAATGACATATTTCAAAATTAAAATATTAAATTTTCAATGCAAATATCAAAATATAAGTATGTATTTTCATACATTGTATAGTTTAATTTAAACGATATGAAATATATATAAACTAAAATTATTTCTTCATATGGTCTTATAATCATTATATTTTAATATAGAAAAAAAATTATAATATTGATCCTAAAAGTTTATGTGAGACTTTTAACAGTTTTAGTAATTTATACTCATTTTGAAAAATTCAAAATACAACATACAGAAGAAAAAAAATCTAGATTTTTATTATATGATTAATGTAATTATGTAATTTATTTTAATAATAAAGAAATAAATAAAATGATAAAAAATATACAGATTGTTATCAAATATTTATTGTTTAAAATCATTAATTGTCATATATATATTTTAATCACATTAGCTAACTACGTAGGTTTTATTTAAGGAAAGTATGCGAAACAATAAATATTTGATATATGCGATCAACTAAAGCCTACGAAATATTATATTGCCAGAAAATATAACTTTTAGACTATATATTATATTACATGTTTTAAAATCCTTCTAAATTAAAATAAAAGACAAAGAACTATGCCACATAGTATTGGAGTTATTTTTAGTTATTACAAACTTAAGGTTATAATTTTTTAAATGATTCTCTTTTAATATATAAAGGATATGCAATAATACACAATACTGTCTCATCGGCTTATGAACACGTAGTTTAGTGAATTTTGATCAATCTATTGAAAGTTTCAACTTACAAAATTCTTTAACAAAGTGTCTGGATGAGAAGTCAAATAATTGGAGATAGTACTAATGAGTAATCTAACTTTTATTCTATAATTTGGATTAAGATATTATACCATATATGTCTAGTGAAACAGTAACAATTTAATTTCCAGTTGGATTAAATTTCTCTTTTAATAATTTGGGTGGCCTATCTCATGTTTCTGATAAGCCACCCTCACACTCTGCATATGTGGCATCTTCCACTATCCTGAAGCTATCGCTATTGGACCTTGGAGAATAACCGAAAAAGTCATGCATTTGGTTTGGTCCCTATTTTTCCCAAATAGCGGTAGCTTCAGGATAGTGGACTCTGACCAACCACCACATGATCTCCAAATAATTCTTCCCTCGGATACATCATCATGAGCCGGATTAAAGCTAATAATCCTCTCCATCTGACTTATCCCTTGTTACAACGTCTTCAAATCTTATCCACTAGTAAAATTTCATCGCATAGCCACTACAATGTCGTGGCTATATAGCAATAATTCGTGGCTATAAAGAAAAGAGCCACGCTTTCAGATTAAAAAATTACAGTGGCTATAGCCTCGTGGTTGGAAAAAGATCGTGGCTAAACGTGGCTAATAGCCACGGTTTTACCATGCTATGTCAGTGGCTTAAATAGCCAGGATAATTAAAATGTTACAGTGACTATACTAGAAAAAAGAAAAAAAAAAAAGAAATAAAAGCAACAAATAATTTTTATTAATTAATACTAAAACATAAAATACACATTATTATATATGCTATACATAAATACATATATATACATACAAATACACCACCACCGCACCACCAACTGCCACCGCCGCACCACCACCCGCCACCGCCGCACCACCAACTGCCACCGCCGCACTACGCTTCACCGGAGGCGTCACACTGTCACACCATTTGTTTCTTCCGTTCCATCATCTTCCCAAACCACCACTTCTCCTTTCCTTCATATCAGATTCACCATGGCCTATACACACAGAGCCAAGAACAAATGAAACATTAAACAAGAACTCAGTTTTTTGGCATCTAAGAACACAAAGAGAGTCAAGAACAAAGATGAATACTTTATGAATCACAACTTACACAGATATAAAAATATGTTTAGATCGAAAAAAATGAGGAGAGAAGATTTGGTACCTCCTCTTGAGTAACTCACGGAAGGAGTAGAGAGAAGGGAAGGGTCAGGTCTTCTCCACCTTCTGCTCATTCTCAGATCTATATAAAAAAAAACAAAACATATCAACTAGAAATAGGAAGAAGAGGAGGAAGACGAAGCCAGAGAGGAGGAAGACAAAGAGATGTAACCAGTGGTGATGGCGAGGAGGTGAAACCGGTGAGGAGATGGAGCCATGAGTTAGATTGTTACAGAGAAAGAGATAGAATGGTGAAAGAAGAACAATCCAACGAAGGAGAGGAAAAAGGAAAGAAACAAAAATGAATTTAATCTGGACCCTTCATAATTTTAATCTAATGGTTAATACTGCAATCCACACACCTCATTCTTATTGGTTAAGAAAAGAGAGGTTTGGAGAAAATAAAATAAAGAAATAAAAAAATCTGTGTGTTTATTTATGTTGTTTAGTTTTTATTAATGTCTATAATTAAAAAAAAAATAGTTTATACTTTTTAAAACAGTGATGATTCTTCATATACTTTGATCATTTATTTTATAAAAAATGGTTAGATTTAAATGTAAGAGTTTATGGTTTTGTATGTAAGTTTAACTTTGGGGTTTAGGGTTTGAAGTATGATATAGGGTTTGAGTTTATATGATATATGGTTTGAGATAAATTTTTGAAATGTTGTATATAGTTTGAAATGTTGTATATAGTTTGAAATATATTTATCTTATAGGAATTATATTTTATTTGAATTTAAGATTTTATGTTTTATGATATAGATATATTTTGAAGTATGTGATTTATAGTTAAGATATTTAACTAAGTATATGATTTGAAATTGTTTTGAAAATATTGAGTTTATAGTTTTATATTTAAGATTTGGAATTCATATAAGTGTGAAAATGAAGTTTGAAAATATTAAGTTTGCAGAGTGAATGTTATAATATATGTTTGTAAGTTTATGGTTTAGTGTGTGTTGGACAACAGTTATAAATAAGTGTTGGATATTAGACTTAGGTAAATTAGTTAAATTTTAATTAGATATATTTGTTTAGAATATATAAGATTTGGGGTTTGGAGTACAAAAGATAAAATGTTATGTTTAAGATTTAGAGTTTGTGAAATAAGATTTGATTTATAGATGTTAAAAGTTAAATATAGTAGAGCTAAAATAAAAATAAAATAAAATAATATTAAAGTTTGAAATATATAAGGTTTGGGTTAAGAGTTTAAAAGATAAGAAGTTATGTTTAAGATTTGGAGTTTAAGAAATAGGGTTGGATTTATAAATTAAGATAAAAAATAAAGTCTTATATTTAAGTTTTGAGTTAAAATTTTAAATACTATAATTGGAGTTTGTATTTATGATATATGGTTTTAAGGAATGGAGTTTATGTTTAGGATTTAACAATAATGTTTAGGGTTTAGGGATTTAAATAGCCACGAAAAAGTCGTGGCTAAAACGTGGCTATAGCAGTAGCCACAGATGTAACCGTGGCTAAACTGTGGCTAGATAAATGTTTTAGCCGGGAAAATATGAGAAAGGTAAGCGGGAATGAAAATTTTACAAAGTGCCACAGTAAAACAGTGGCTAAATCGTGGCTAAGTATCTAGCCACGATTATATACAGTGGCAACATCGTGGCTATTTAGTTTTACCGTGGCTAATTTACAATCGTGGCTAATATGTGGCTGGACCGTGGCTTTTTTAATCTAGCCACGTTTTTAGAGTGGCATTACCGTGGCTATGTAGAAGATTTTTACTAGTGATCGGCCATGAGTTGAATCAGTTAATGCGTACTTTTCAACATCTTCAAAATCAATACCATCCTCTACGGGATCTGTGTTCTCAGTCATACTGCACTTAAGAGGAGGGTAATCATATATTAGGAGCTAGTTCATACTCAAAATGATTGTCCAACATGCCCGTGTTACGACTAAGAATGTTCTTCTCCCTATCAAAATCAAACTCAGCGAACCCATAACTCATCATTCTATGCTTGTAAGCCTGAGTTCCACAAGTGTGAGCTTGAATAGACTGTTTCCTCTTATAAAGCAAATATTCCAGAGCTAAAAGCTCATGCTGATGATCATGCTCCATCTTCTCCTCAGCAAAGCGCTTAAACTGTCTCAGGTCCATTTCAATCTCTGCCTTTTCCTTCTGCAACCTCAGTATCATACACATTTCCTCGTTCGCAGCTGTGGAAGCAGCGTTCTGCTCTTCGTCAAGCTCAGCATACAACTTTGAAATCATTTCCTGTTGGGAGCTTGTTACCGGTAAACGACTTCACATAGCAGACATATATGAATAACAAACACTATCTAAAAACAATTTTTTTTTTTTTAAAGTGAACTATGAATTTTAACTATAAAATGAAAAGAACCCACATGGACGTGCATCCCACAACCAAACCTAAACTCATAAACAAACTCATGGTTGTTTTACTTTTTGAACCGAAAAACAAAAATTACAACGAAATCCGAACTAATAGAAAACCAAAAATATACAACCTGAAGACGAACCAAACATCTATGCCTAAACATATTAGTAAAAAAATATTTACTAATAAATTTATTAACAGAAAATTAATTTCGTGCTTCGAAGCGCAGGTTTTATCATAGTTTATGTTACATTACAAACTGGCTTTTACCATAAAGCTATCACTTCTTGATTAAGTTTTACTAGAAGTACGGTTCAAAGTTTTCATTGTGACATCGTGTAAAATAACTGTGTGATAATATGAAATATATATATATATATATATATATACTAGGGTTGACCAACCTTATGGACGGGTTATAATAAAACTATTTTATATGAATTTATATAAATTTTATGAAATATTTAAAATTATTATAGATTGAAAATAATATTATAAATAAACAAATAATGATGAGTCCAAAGAAAAAAAAAGAAATAAGGAAAAGAATTCTGAGATCAAATTTTTATTTTTAATAAATATTTGGATTAAATCAAAATGACAATAGTCTTTGCTATTCTCTATTTTATAGAGAATACAAAATTAAAAAAAAAACTCAGAAAATTTTAATAATATATATATATATATATATATATTATTATTTTAGTATCTCTATTCCAACTTGATATAACAAAAATCTCAAGTTTAAATAAATAATACTATATTTATTTCAAGAAGATCCATATTAAAAAAAAATATTTATACAAATTATTTCTTTCATGATAATATTTTAGTGATTTACTGTTTATGTTTTTTTTACTTATTTTAAGCTTTGTTAAATTCTTTTTAATAATAAAATTATTTGTTAGGAGTGTTTTCTCATGCTATTTTAACTTATTTCTTTATAATAGTATTTATAAATTAATAAAATAATATACTTATATAGCAGATTTTTACTTTAGTTACATAACAATTCATATAAAATAATTTATTGGAGGAAGTTGGCGTGAAGCAAAACATAACCAAACAATGAAGAACTAAAATAATATTTAGATTATTCTCAATTAAAAGTGATTTTAATATACAGTCACCATTTGTTTTTGTTATTCTTATTTAAAATTATTGGATTCTAACTAATAAGAATTTTTTTTATTTTAATCATGTAATTATTTTACATTTCTCAATACTTTTTTTTGTCTCTATTATAATAACAAATAAAATAAAAATATTCAGAATTAAAATTACGATTCAACACACAATTTTTTCTTTCTAATATAGATATCTCTTTGAATACATTGTACACTTTTTCTTTGGAATCTATTGTTCTAAATTATGCAAAAAGTAAACTTTATTATTTTCCATTCAACTTGATAACTTACCACATTACTATTTAAAGATTTACATATTTATTTTTCCAAAATAATTAAGACCTTTTAAAACAATTATTATTATTTAATATTAAAGGTATATTTAGTGATTATATTTCTTTTGATTTTATTTTGTAATATGAATTTTTAAATTGATTATATATCTATATATAATCATGGTTATGGACTTACAGGTAAAATTTATAGTTAAATTAACTGCTGACCAATTAAACTATGGTTAGGAATAGAAAAGACGGAGAAGAGTATAATAACTTTGGGATGACTTAATAATTCTAGTAATAGACATGAGGACTTGGACCTTTGTTGAGAGGATCCATAAGAAAATTATATGAGATGAGCCTGTATATAACATGTAATGGCACTTCAATGAGGAGGTTAAGAAGCACCTTGTAGTTGCACATGTGAAAAACGGAGATCTAACAATATCTGACATTAAATAAATAAGACTTCAAAGATCCCCTATGAACCGTTTAGTAATAGAGATGATTAAACGGTGGTTGGCTGGTACACTCGGTTTAGCTTATATGGAACCGAAGCACATGACCATAAGAATTTGATTATACAATAGTCTCACAAACCTGCAGTCCAATATGTGAAGGGTCTTGCATTATTTCACCATATAAATCCGGCTAACCTGTAATAAAGCACACATTAATCATTATACGAAACATGAGAATCAAAAATCATATTCACATTCCCTAGTAGTTAACTGAGTGTACCTCCCAACCATCTTCTATGCTGTTAAAGTCTCAATGGGTCACTGAGAAGCCATATCTACGAGAAGGTGAACTCATGTTGCTTCGGTATCTTTGGCTTCCACACATTTATAGGTTCTTTAGCTCCATAGTAATTACTCTCTTTCACATAAGCTATCGCACGCTACAGTTCAACAAACCAAAACAAATAACACATCTCAGATAGAAACCAACAAAAAAGAAAAACTTTGACTCATCTGATGACCGCGTTGGTTCATGAGGTCAGGTTCCTCAGATTTAGGAAAAGAAAAAGTTCTATGCTTCTTCTTGCCATATCTATTGAATGAAATTTCTCTAAATACATCATCTTCCATTGTCCTCCTCATGGGAATGGTTCACTCGGCACATTTTTCATATCCATGCCATAACTGAGGGATATGTATGTCCTTTTATTTCTAACGGCGTAAAGACACTTTGTTATCATCGAAGAGTCCCTCGGGATGGTAATTATGCTTCATTTAAATAAGAATCGCAAGTAAACTAACCATCAGCACTTAAAACATAAAACAGAACACCCAAATAAAATCTAAGTAAATGTTGTATCTATGTACCTGAATCTTGTGATCTTTGAGTAAAGGATGATCAAAAGCTGGTTGTTTTGTGATAGGAACACATGCGATTACATCTCCTTCAATGGTTTGTTAATCACATCCAACTCAATTATAACTTATTGTTCAATTAGAACAAACATAAACAGAATTAAAAGGTAAAAGAAATAGAAACCGGATTATGATACTTACCAAAACCAGCCCAAGCAGAAAATACACAAAAAGAAGAAGATAGTAGATCTATTTCACCAAAATACTCTTGACAGCAGGTTTGCTCAACCTGTTCAAATGCTTATTCAGTTCAAACTTCTGTTTAGATATGCTGGACCTTGCGGTGTAAGATATCCAGACAAACCTCCACAGCCATAAACACTAAGGAACTTCTAGCTTGCTTCTCCTTGCAAGCTGGCATGATTTAAGATAACAAAATTTTCTGGGTATAATTTTGATGATGAAGACATGAACAAATTGGTCTCCATTGAACGAACTATCAAGCTGAAAGTTTTGATAATCAAAACATGTTCAACGCTAGACCCTGATAAATTTGATCATCAAAGCTATGCCTGACCCATATAAAGAATAAAAAAATAAAAAAACTACATAGTCAAGGCGGAATTACCTTTGCGCCTAGAAAGAGAAAAAAAGAACTGATGCATTTCACGGATCAAGCATAACTTTTTATAGTTCAAGTTTTTGGTGAAAGCAGTAAATGAGGAAGCAATGAAGGATAGATTGACAATAGTTGATGACTGTATTGAAGACGACCCTTTGTCTAACCACAAAACAAAACGTTTTTAGTTTTTCTCAATCACGAAGATGAAGAGAATCATTGATAAGGGTTTCGGTGAAAATTTTACCGGAAACAGTGGAGTCTCATAGAATAGACCAAAAACAATACATAAACCTATAGAAAAATTAATTTGCCAAGCCCAGATGATAGCTAATCAAAAGTGCTTAAGAATTAATTACGTTAGAGTGTAATAAAACACTGCGATTTAAATGTTGAAAACATGTGTCACGTCGAGGTTAAATGTAGGTAGGAAAACCATTCTTTATATAATAAGATATATATATATATATATATATATATATATATATTTTAAAGTATTTCATTTTGTCAGCGCCAATTGTTAGAAAATGTTACACATTTTCAGTAATATAATAAGTGGTTTGACCATTGCTAAATTTTACGGTTATGGATTGAGATGTGCATTTAAATCGATGTAGTGAACAAACTTGAATCTCCTATATATTATTTGATAATCATTTAAAAAATGTTAACCAAGTTTGTAAGAATTAAAGATAACCTCAATCATATGTGGCATACCTCTTTGGCTTCTATTTCAAATCACAGGGATTCTAGAGCATGTGATATAATGTATAGTATAAAAATTATATTCTCTAGCAATATAATATTTCGTAGGCTATCGTTGGTCGCATATATCAAATATTTATTTTTTCGCATGCTTTCCTTAAATAAACCCTACGGTATGATTAAAATATATATGACAATTGATGATTTTAAACAATAAAGATTTGATAACAATTTGTATACTTTTTTCATTTTGTTTATTTATTTATTATTAAATAAATTACACAATTACATTAATCATATAATAAAAATCTAGATTTTTTTTGTGAGTATGTTGTATTTGGAATTTTTCAAAATGAGTATAAATTACTAAAACTGTTAAAAATCTCACATAAACTTTTAGGATCAAGGTTTTCATTTTTTATATTAAAATATAAGGATTATAAAATGATTATAAATTATTGAAACTACTAAACATCTCACATTAAAAAAAAATTCATTGGTGTAAAGTTTTGTTACACAAATATGCAAATAATCATAAAATTATATGAGTAAAAACCTCATTTAATAAATATCTATATTAAAAGTGTGCTATATTACTATGTTTATATCATTTAAATTTGGTTATATATCATATACAATATATAAGATTGATTATTTTAATTTATTTACCCTAATTGCGAATAAACAAAGTGATAGTAAAATTTATATGCATATGTCAATTTATTACATAATAGTAACTGATTTTTTAGTTATTTAATATATATATTTATTATTTTATTATTTTATAATATGCAGAAAAATAGAAAATAAATAATAAATATAAATATTTACTGTGCATAAAGTGCAGATCTTAACCTAAGTATGTATCTCTTTAATTATTTTAAATCTTAAGTATTTTCTAAATCCCAGGTCAAAAAAACAAACGAAATGAGAATAAATTTCAAAATAAATATTTACATCGGGTAATAACCAAAATATAAAAAAATAAACACAACAAGAGAAAAAATTGAAGATAAATAGGATTGACACGTGAACGTAAACTTCTCATAACCATAATTAATTTTTAAATTGTTAATTTTTAATTTTTTATAAAAATTTTAAATCATTATGGTTATGTTAAATCATGACCATAATTAATTTTAAATTGTTTATTTGTATTTGAAAAACTTAAAAATTATTTTTAAAAATAATTTAAAATTTAACTTAATTTTTTTGTAACAATTATTTTTTTAAAAATTGTAAAAAATATAGTTTTCTAATATTATTGGATAAATAACTAAATTATATTAAATTAGTTTTGAAACTTTATATATTTTAAATGCAAGTATTTTACCAACTGCTTCTTACGAAAACATTAGGAAATTTGCTAATACTCTACCAATCAAGCCCAAATGACACTCCGTTTATTTTCCGTCACTCGAACAGTGAAAAGATATATGAAATCGGGTCTATTAAATTCTAAGATTTGATCTAAAATTCTAATTACAATTGTTTCTGGTCCTACGTATAGATAATTATATAAAAATTCCAAAATTCTAAAATTTCAAATACATATAAAAATAATCATATATAAATTTTAAATTTGTCAATACTAAAATTCTATATTTTAGTTACATATATTCATCCTGCGCAAAGCACATGTCTTATCCTAGTACGAAGTTATAAACGTCAAAGATATTTAATAAGTTGAGAAATCAAAAACTCCCCAACACCTTCACATGGCGCGCAGCCGCGCACACACGCTCTCTAGACTCTGGCCGTTGTATCATATCATGTCATGTGTCCACACATGTCAACAATATAATGTCTTAAGTGTTAATATTAGCTACATCCTCGGAATTTATTTTGTTATTTTTTTTTTTAATTTTTCCTATACATTATTTTATTATCTCAAGATTGTTCACCAACAAGTACAAGATGCTCTGAAGTTAGCTGGTTCTGTTTGTGTTTAACGAAAGATAGATTACTATAATCTGTATTGTTGGGTGAATGAAGAACCAAAAAACATATTTAACGATCCAAAATCTTGATTTCTTGCGTGTTGGTCGCCGTACAAACGTCAACGCTGTTAGGCCTCCGTATATAAGCAAATCTGGATTTTAACTTTTGTTATTATACAGTATTCGGCGATAGTAAAGCCTTTGAGAGTTTGTTCAACACACGCACTTCTAATTTTTTCCCCACTCTTTTTAGATCTTGTTGGGATAGAGCTTTCCGGTCTCCAGTGTACTTTGTCGGACTGTGTGGAGGTGTACCACCCTTCCTTTGGCATCAGTTCGTCATGAAAAAGCAATCGAGACTTTTGATATTTCATATAGAAAATCGATTTCAAGAACACAAATCTAATATTTCAACAAATAAGAATAATTCTCTTATTAATCTTTTAAGAAAAATAACTGAAAACCTTAAATTCTCTTAAAACTCATAAATTATACCATACACTAAAAATTCATTATATAGGATTAGATAACTCTTAAACCTAATAGAATTAACATATTTTGAAATTTTCTAATATTTTTAGTAAACCATAGTTCGGTAGGATTATGATAGCTTCTTTCTTAAGTTATCTTCAAACTTAATCCAACATGCTCTCTTTTAAGCTTGCATCACATTCATTCACATCTTGAACTCCAATAAGATTCTTCATGTTTTTGGACTTTAATCTTCCAAACGACTTAGTCATAATATCGGCATTTTGCTCACTATTAGGAACATGCTCAACTTCCAATTGCTCATTCTCAACATACTCTCTTATGAACTGAAATATTCTATATATATGGTTACTTTGACCATGAAACACAAGATTCTTAGTAAGTGATATTGCAGATTTGTTATCAATCTAAATAGTCATTTTCTAGTACTCTCTTCCAGCTACTTCGGCAAAGAGTTTTTAAAACCAAATTTCTTGTTTTGCTGCTTCCATCGCTGTCATAAACTCAGCTTCACAGGATGAAAGTGCAACAATCTCCTGTTTCTAGAAACACCACATAATATAGCATCTTTCAAGATAGAAAACATGACCAGTTGTCCTCATTCCATCATCTGTATCCGCATTGTGGCATCGGTTATTGTCGCTGTAACCTTTTAGTCTTGTATCTTTTGACCGTTTGTACGAGAGACCATACGACATAGTTCCACACAAGTATTATAGTACCTGCTTTAGTACAACATCATAAGATTCTCTTGGTTCTTGCATGTAACGACTAAGCATCTCTACAACAAAAGAGAGATCCGGACGAGTATGTAGTAAGTATCAAAGACACCCAATGCTCTGGTCTATACTCTTTCTCACTGATCTGTTTCTCTTCCAAACATTTTAATAGCTTAATATTTGGCTGGTACTTGGCATGCATTACATATCCATTCCTGCTTCAAGGTTATACCATCTCTATGTTGGAGTACTTCAATGCCGAGGTAGTAGGTTAAATTTCCAAGATCGGTCCTCTCAAACTTTGTAGCCATCGCTTTCTTGAACCCGAGTACCATCTCCATATTAGACCCAGTGACTAAGAGATCATCGAAACAAGAAGATGATCATTTTTTTGATAAAGCGATTGTTCTTTTGAGTACTTAACGAAGCCTAACTCTTTTAGGATCTCGTTCAACTTAATGTTCCAAGGTCTTGGAGCTTGTTTTAGTCATAGAGTGATTTGTTAATTCTATACACTTTTTCTTCAGTCCTTTGATCTCAAATCCTTATGGTTGTCTTACGTATACAGCTTTCTTTAAATCACCATAAAAATGCAGTTTTGACATCGAGATGATGTACTTTCCGGTAATTCGAGGCTGAAAAAGCAAGGATGAAACAGATGGTCTCAATTCGTGCAGCAGGCGTAAAGTCTTCATCAGAGTCAATACCATGTCTTTGTACGTAATCCTTTGCGTCTAATCTTGCTTTATATTTGTTCACACTTCCATCAGGGTTACATTTTATTTTAAAAACCCACTTTAGCCCAATTGTTTTGGCTCCAATGAGTAGAGTAACCAGGTCTCATGTTTTATTCTTGATTATAGAAGAAATCTCATCTTCACATGCTATTATCCATTCTTTTGATTATTTTGCTTCGTTGAAATCCCATGGCTCCTCATTGATCATAACCAAATGGCGCTCACACTCAATATCAGCAAGCAATATACAGTCGCTTATGTATTTAGGTTTTTTCGCTCTCTTGTTGACTATCTTATCACGGTTTGATCGCATCCATATTCATCATCGTCCTCCTCACTATCAACCAGAGGTAATACTTCAGTGACATCACCATTATCTTCTTCTTCTGTTTTTCTTTTCAGTACCACTCATAGCTCGAGTGGTGATATCACTCAAATTACCCTATGAGCAACTTTACTCTCTCAAATAAGAGGTTTAGTTGTAGTACTTGGGGATCGAATCCACATGGAGCGCAGGTACACAATACACTCAAAGCAGTCGCGATTAAGCTAGAGAAATATGTTTAAATACAGTAAATATAGCAAAAATGTTTGATTGATTGGTTGGTTGTAAGAAATATAAGAAAATAGCTAGTTCTATGTTTCAGGGTCTTGTGATTATAGATATATAGAAGCTAAATGTGTTTGTATGACATTCTAGAACTCGAACTTTAATGTATAGATATCCAGTTGTCGCATGTGAATCTAATAATTATCTAAGTCCAGTACTTCACCTTTCGCTTGTGAACACGGAGTGAGTGTCGATCGCTGCTACCTTTCTAGCATCGTTCGACACTACCTTAAATCGGGTTTATGGTCATATCCGATAGGTTGACTAAACTTCCTAGACCAATTGTCGCATGTATCTAGCAACCTATAGGTCAAAAGAATCAATTCATGTGAAGAACATACCATCATAGTTGTTTACAACTCTAAGATCAGGGTTTTAGTTAGCTACTCTAGAAAAAAATCATTAATAACAATTTTATTGATTGATTTATTTATCACCCTAGCAATTCTATAGTTCTTGCAAATCCTTCATAACCCTAATTAACCCTAAATCTAACAAGGTGGAACTACTCAGATATGATCAAGCAAAGCATGACAATCAACCGAATAGAATTCATAAGTAGATAAGGTTAAGAAATCAATGGGGTTCCAATACAAAGCTCTTGAGGATTCTTGTATATTTTCTCCAAATCTAACTAAAAAATTCAAACTATAATGACTGATGTAAAAGGTGGTGTGTTGCCCAAGACAATGGTAAAGCACATAAATATTAGGAAAAGTCGGCCAGGGGAATCTTGTAATTGTGTGGATTTTTGGGCTTAAGTCGGCCACGAACAAGTCGGCCCGTCTCGTGCATCGCTGTGTTTTGGCGACTGAAAATCTATTTGAATGTCGATTCTGGCTGGTTCCTCGAACAATTACGAGTTTCTTCTATCTATAGCACCAAAATGCTATATAATCACCACATTGCTCCAAAACATATATGGACCTGTAAGGACTCTAAAAAGACTCCAAAACATAATAAATAGACTCCAAAAACATTTTATACCATGGCTAAAAACTGGTAAAATCTATAGTATATCAAGGGGGCTGGTTACCTTCTTATTCATCTATGAGCATTTCACTATCTTGTATGTGATTGTTTCCAAATGGACCTTTTCTCGTTCTTCTTTCCAGATCCAAATCATTTCGTCGTTGAGGACAACATCTTTACTAATAATTATTTTCTGATATTTAGTATCTAGCAGACATTAGGCTTTTGATCCAGGCTCTGTTCCTAACTGAAGCAATGTTCTTGACTGATCATCCAACTTCTTTCTACCATCAGGCTTTGTTCTAGTGTAGCCAATACAACCAAAAAATCAAAGATGTTCTAGGTTTGGCTTCCTTCCCTTTAGAAATTCATAAGGAGTTTGCAATGGAGCTAGTGATCTTGTTGCAGTTCTATTGATTAGATATGTGGAGTGTCTCACTGCTTTTTCCCATAAATAATTTTGTATACTCCTAGGTTTTAGGATGCTTCTAATCATCTCCATTGAAGTCTTATTTCGTCTCTCCACTACTACGTTTTGTTGAGGTAAATAGGTGATGTTCGATTTCTTTTAACGACATGGTTTTCACATAAGCTTTAAAACTCATGAGATATAAACTATTCTCCTTGGCTGCACGGAAGATTTTGATTGTTGCTTTTGTTTCTTATTCGACATGTACCTTAAAATTCTTGAACTTGTCAAACGCTTCACTCTTTTCTTTGAACAACATCTTCCACATAAATAGAGAGTAATCATCAATGATTACAAAGACGTATCTCTTATGTGCTGATGTCGGCGGTTGTAGGTCCACAGAGATCACCATGAATCAATACGAGAACTTTAGTGGCTCGATATGGAGTTTCTTGAGGGAAAGATGATCATGTTTGTTTACCCTTCAGACACGACACACAAGCTTCCTTCTTTATTGTTAGCTTCGGTATTCCAATATCAAGTTCTTTGTTAGCCATCGACTTCATAGTCTCCAAATTCACATGTCCTAGTTATGCGTGCCATTTAGATGATGCACTCAAATATATTAGCTGTAGACACTTGAGTCTCTGACCTCTACCACCTTGTACAACCTATTTTTAGACCTATTTTTTTCACCATCAGATTCCCAACTTGTTCGTATAAGGTTAGTGTCTCATCTTTCATACGGACATCACTTCCTACCTCAGTTGCTTGTCCTCAGCTTATAATGTTGCTTCTTAAATTAGGGATGAAGTATACATTCTGTAATATTTTTTTCTCTGTTCTTAAGGAAGAAGAGTATCAAAAAATTTCCTCTTATTTCTATACGAGAATCACCTCCAAACCTTACCATTCCCATAATTGTTTTTTTGAAATAGAAGAAGAAGCTTTGATTTCAACCTATGTGATTGCTGGCTCCATTGTCAAGGTACCATAAATAGGTCGGGTTCAATTCACTCTCAAAGGTACTCGGTTTTATCGTCTGATCGTTAAGATACACCACCTCATGCATCATCAAATTATCAGCTTCTCGTGTATCATCATCTTTTTTTCAATCGCTTCTTGGAGCTTAAGCAACCTATGGGGACAATTGGATGCATAATGTCTTAGTTTTCACATTGATAGCACACATCACATTAGGCTCATCTCTCTCATGTCTCCATGATCCATTCCGATAGTAGTTCGAGCGTCCACGACCTTTTCCTCTCCAGTATGACCCCTTGTGCTCTTCCTCTACTACTTCCACCATTATCTTGATAGGATTGTCGAGGCTCCATATTTGCATACATGAGTTTGCCTTGATCATCACGTTCTTCTTCTCCTTCTTCTTCACCAATTCTTTCTTCATATGCGTTTAAATGTCCCACAATATCTTTAAAGCTGGTGGTATTCATATTAAGTACTTGTTCAAGTGCTGCAATAATATGGATGTATATTTTTCGTGGTATACTTTTCAAAATTTCTTTATTAACTTTGGTTCATCAATAGTTTCACCAAGTGCTATAGATTTTGAAGAATTTCCAGACAGTTTACCCACGAACATATCAATTGTATCAGTTTTTATTTTCCCCTATGTGCCTCGTCTTTATTGCCTCCCAAACCCCTTCTGATGTATCAAGGTCACCAAGTTGTAGGATCAAGGTTTTTGATATGGATTGAAACAACAAGGCAACCACCATATAGCTTTTATCTTCATCCTTAGTACCAGCTTATATTGTTTCCCATACTTTATTCACCTTGAGAGCGATTTTTATTCATATGGACCAGACTGTATAGTTAACAGTATCTAGCATAGGACACTTGATGGAAGAGAGTCTGATCTCTTAAGAAAAATTACTCAAAACCTTAAGCTCTCTCAAAACTCATAAGTTATACCATACATTGAAATCCTTATATAGGAATAGATAACTCATAAACCTAATAAACCTAACATATTTTGATTTTTCATAATCCCTTTAGTAAACCATAATTCGTAAGATTAGGATAACTTGTGTCTTAAGTTATCTTGAAGCTTAATCTAACATTTCAGAGATGCATATTTCTCTTATCTAGCGCGTAGGGATCTTTGGTGTGGCGGATCCCTAGATTTTTTAAAGGTTTGTAACGTTTATCGGATGTGATTATATTGACGGCAAAACGATTCTGGAGCTTTCAGTTCTCTAGGAATTGCTTCTTGTGTGGTATGGAATTTTTCTTGACCAGATTGAAAGAAAATAAGCACATGGTGCCTTGTAGCTCTGAGGCGGAGGGTTTCCATGATAGACTAGCGACTAAAGTTAAGTTAAAAAAATTTTTTTTAATGAAATATGGTATTTGCTGACCGCGGGATGCCGAAGCTTGCTTTGACGGTACACTGTTGATGACCCAAGTGTTGGACTTGGCGGCTCTGGAAAACTGCATACAATCCGAGTTATTCGTCACCAGTGTTCAATCAGAGAAAAATGTTTAGTCTTCTATTTTATTTTTTACCACTACAAGAAAACTCGTCCATTATTAGGACGGGTTTTCCTTTGTTATTTCCTAGCAAATGGCCTTTTACTAGGAAATAACGAGGACACGCGTTTCCTCGAAACACGTTCATCGTAAAGCCTTTTTCCTCGTAAGGTCCTAGCGAATTTACGAGGAAAGTTTTCCTCGTAAAGGCGTGGTTAGATTTCCTCGTAAGGTCCTCATAGCATTTCTTTGTAATCTCGTAGTAAGATTTTCCTCGTAAGCTCGTAGTAATAGCTTACGAGGAAATTACTAGAACTATTTACGAGGACATTACTTGGAAACCATTACGAGGATTTTTCTTCGAAATGTTTTTTTCCCTATTAAAAAAAATTAATTATAAATATAATTTATTTATTTTCTAAAAATAAAAAATCAAATTATAAATAAAAAAAAAAAAATATTTTATAAATAACTAAATAATATACAAAAAGTTTTAAAATTCATAATATACAATTAAAAATAAAAAAAACTACGGATGCTGGTCGTTAAATTGGCAAACGAACTCGTTCTGGCTCGCCAAATCCTGCTCCTGTCCATAGTTGGTTGCCGGCTGTGACTGTGATGGTGGATGATGTTGGGTTGGAATCCCTCTGCGTTCCCATCTCTGACGCAACATCTCCTCCAAATGCGGGTTTCCAACCACCATAATGTCGAGGACATCGGTGAGAGAAGTCACATGCTCTGTGAGCAAAGACAACTGCGAGCGTAGCGGAGCATTGAAATCGTGCTGCTCCTGATGATAAGACGATATCGCTGCAGGGACATCGTTAACCGAGCCAATCCCGATGATACGCCCCTTTTTCCTTGGGGCAACCTGTAAATAAAAATATTAATAACATTAAGAAAAAATTTAAAAAAATATAAAAAATTAATAGTAAAACAAATTATTTACCTCCTCGTAAATCTTATCCACTTCAACAGTGGATAATATGACTGGAGTCCCAGTCTGCTGAGTCAGCTGGGTCTGGCGTTCGTCAACTCGGGCAACAACCTTGTTGTAGATCCGCTCGGAAGCAGGATCTACAAACTGCCCAGCCTTGTTCCGGTGGGTCCTCTCGCAAAGGTATTTCAGAGATGGAAGAACTCCTGTCTCCTTAGCCTAAAATTAATTTATAAAATTAAATATTAATTTGGAATATTCAAATAAAATAAAAATTATATAGTTATTAAAAATCATCTTACCATGTCTAGACGAACTCCCCCGTGAGGTTTTCGACCTGTGGTGTGATGCACCTTCGTGTTGCCATGCTCGTCTCTGGTCATGCGGTTCCCGGAGTTTGTGTTGGAGGTTCTGACCGAGTCCGGCAACCCCCAATAGCTGTTGAGGCCATCCCACACCGTGGTTGTGAGGCAATCAGGTTTCCCGACCTCGTAACCATCCACCTGATTTAAAAAAAAAAATAGAATTAAAGTCAATATATAATATTTTTAAAACTATCAATATTATAATTTATAAATCTATACCTGATAGTCGCCCTTCCAGTTGTAGACCATGTCGAGCAATCGTGCTCTTGCCTTGGCCTCAAACTCCTTCTTCACCCGCTGGTGAATCCCAATAGACCAACGATATTTTTGCTGTAACCAGAAAAAATAAAAGACGGATTAGTTCAATAATATTAATAATTTTAAATAATTAAAAATAAATTAACGAATTAAACTTACAGCGAACGATTTGAACCACGTCGTTTTTTGTGTGGCTCACCGTCATCTTCCAGTTTGGAGCTGGATCGGGAAAGTATCTTTTGATACAGACCGTGATGCTAGATCCGACACAATTGTCAAAACCAAACCTGGAAAGACACAAAATAAATCATTAATTAGATTAATTTCTAAATAATTTGTTAATTAAGAAATAAATTAAAAAAACCTTTTAAAAATTAAAACATACCATAATACGTTTTGGCCGTCCCGTCGGATAGGATCTAACTCTGCCAGCCCTTCTGTGCCTGGAAGGGCCAAAATATCCTCCACCGTGTACACCGCAAATGGTGCGTTCGGCGGCACCTGAAAATCGGGATGAACCCCCACCGGTGGAGGAGGAGGAGGAGGAGGAGGAGGAGGTGGTGGTGGTGGAGGAGGAGGTGATTGTCGGGACGCGATAGAAGCTCTCTGAGTCTTGGGAATCGAAGATGAACCGGGAGCTGACGAAGATGAACCCGGAGCATCCTGACGCCAAAATATATCTCCGTAGTGACTCCCCTCGAGAGACGACGCCCTCTTACCAGCAGCCTTAGCAAGCTTGCTCTGTCTAGGCATCTATATTTTTTTAAAAAAAAATCAAAACATTAATTCCCCGTATAATTTAAAAAATATTAAATAAAAGTAAACCAACCTAATCTAAATTCCCTAATCTAATCACCTAACTACGAATTAGAGAGAACCTTTAGAGGATTTAGAGAGAAGGTTACTAGCAAATGAGAAACCGGATTGCTCGAGTATATATAAGGAATTTTGTTTCCTCGTAAAGCCCTAGTAATGTTACTAGGACCTTACGAGGAAATAGCTATGCCCGTGTTTTTGTTTCCTCGTAAGGTCCTCGTAATAACTGTACTAGGGCTTTACGAGGAAAACCCTTTACGAGGAAATAGCTATGCCCGCGTTTTTTTCCTCGTAAAGCCCTAGTAACACCTTACTAGAACATTACGAGGAAACGGCTATGCCCGTGTTTTCTGTTACTAGGGCTTTACGAGGAAAGCGTTTATAAATCCCTAAACTCGAAACCCCAAACCCCAAACCACAACTTCCTTAACTTATAACCTCTTCTACAACCAAACTCCTAACTTCTTCTACACATAAACCCCAAACCCCAAATGCAAATTGATTTTGTGATTTAACAAAATTAAAACATGTATAATGCAAATTCATTTTTGTGATTAAACAAACTTATAAACATACATAATTCATTCGGATACATTGTCGTAATCGGTTGAGACATCATCATTTTCTAAAAACTCGTCGTCTACACCTTCGTCCATGGAGTGATCAGGAACAGCTTCGTATTCACGATTATGCGGATCAATGAGTAGGAACTCATCAATTTCTGTCTCCGCTTCCTCGATCTCATTGGTGTTTTCTTCTTGTAATGGTGGTTTTTCTCCAGCGATTATTCGTCCTCGAGGTGTAACTTTGATAACAGCTAACCATTTTATTCCCGAGGTAGTAATCCGAGGGTATGGAATGAAGCAAACTTGATCTGCTTGGGAAGTTAATATGAAAGGCTCGAACTTGTTGTACCTACGAAAATAAAGATCAATATGTAAAAATTAATTAATACTGGAAACCTGGATATTAAAAAAAAAAAGAATTTGGTGTACCTTCGTCCACCGTTGACATCAACTACACCGTTCTTGTTAATCCGAACACCTCTATTTACGACAGGGTCGTACCACTCACACTTGAAGATAACGCATTTCAAACCCATACCCGGGAATTGAACTTCATAAATCTCCTGCAAGATCCCGTAGAAATATGTTTCGTCTTTCACACATATTCCATAATTACTTGTCGCCAGGTGTCTACCATAGTCATAGGTATGAAAAGTATAGCCTCAGGTGAAATACATCGACGATGTAGTGACCTTTGCAACTGGACCTTGAAGTAATTCGCGAAACCATGCGGGATACTCAGGATCGTCATAATCAACCTGCAACAAAAAGTAAAATAATTAGACATTAGACTTACTTTGTGGTAATGTATGTAGGGCTGGGCATCATTACTCGTTACTCGCCTTAAACTCGGTATTTGACTCGTACCCGCCTTAAAAATTAAAGTACTCGATGTTGTCAAGGCAAGTAACAAGGCGACAATTTTCATTACTTGCAAGACTAAGTCAAGTATCAAGTATCATTATTATTTTTTGTACTTGACTCGTTCCGCCGCGTTACTTGTTCCATTACTTGCTATTTGTTACATGATCTATTAATTAGTTTTTCATACTTGTCTTTTCTTTTACTTGCATGTAGAACTAGACATAAAAACTCACTATTTTTCTTATATTTATTACTTTTGTATCCAATCTTGATCTTTGAATACTCGTCGTTATCTAGTCAAGTATTACACAGCAGCAAATATTAAAAATTTAGTTATATGATTTGTTATTACTTGTTACTTATTTAGAGAAGATATTATTGTAATCGTGATCATTATACAATGTGTATATACCGTAATATGCATTTTTTAATTTATCTTTTTTATAATATGAATAAATATTTTGTTTAAAATAATTTACTTGTTAATTTAAGTAGAATAAAGAAAACAAACTTTCATGTCTATTTCTAACATAATATTATTTAGTTAGTAGTTCTTAAATATTCCGAAAAAGCTCGTAAATAGTTCACAAGTACTCGTAAATAGTAAGTAATGGAGCAAGTCAAGTAATTTGCAAGTCATTTATTTTTCATCAAGTACTCGAAATAGCAAGTACTCGTTTTAAACAAGTCAAGTACAAGTCGAAAATTTTATTATTCGTACAAGGCAAGTCAAGTCGCAAGTACATGCAAAATAGCAAGTACTTGCCTTGCGCCCACCCCTAAATGTATGCATACAATTTAAGTAATAAATAAATACCTGTTTTCTCAACCACTTGATAAAGTGTTGATCTTTCCTTTTGTCAAACTCAGTTGTCGATATACCAGGTATTGCTTTCTCGACTTGAGTCTCAAATTGACTGTAAAATCAGATATGTTATGTTATATATTTAATATTAAAAAAAAAATATATATATATATATATATAAGTGTGTATGTTTATATATTTACCTTTCAAAATAAGCAATCAATGGATGCTCGCAATTAAGAAGAATATAAAGGTGTGCAATATGGACGTCTTCATCACTCGACCACCAAACCTCTTTCAATTTCCCACCCAATCGCCCAATTTGACAAAAGATGTCTGGAACATCGTCTTCCATATATGTCGGCACGACACCACAATCATCATATCTTCTTGGAGCTTGTTTCCTTGTACGTACTTTCGGTGCAAAGTAGTACGAAGTGAAATGTGATGTTTCTTTATATATATACGAAAACAAAAATTATCCACATGAGTATATATATATATATATATAGAGAAATAAATTAATCATGTCATCGTATTATATTTGAAACATACCCATCAAGGAACTTCACTTCTGAAGCCACCCAGTTGAACAACGCAGACTTTTTTTCTGATGACAGTCTGAATATGGGAACTGGAACTTGTCCATTGCTTTTTATATGTAGCTCACTCCTTGAGCAGACATCGGGTAAGTCCAACCTTGATTTTACGTTGTCTTTCGTCTTCCCTGGGACATTCAATATAGTGTTCATGATGTTCTCAAAAAAGTTATTCTCTATATGCATCACATCGAGGTTGTGGCGCAAAAGAAGATCTTTCCAATATGGCAATTCCCAAAATATACTCTTTTTGTGCCAATTGTGCTGAACACCATAAGAATCAGGCATATTACTGGGAACATGCCAATTCCCACCACGAGGAGATGTTTCCAGAGCACAGTAGTAATCGATTTGCGCTTCGATTTGTTCTCCAGTTAAATATGGAGGAGGAGTGTCTCTGGCAACCCTTTTGTGCCTGAACAATTTCTTGTTTCTTCGGTATGGGTGGTGAATAGGAAGAATTCGACGGTGACAATCGAACCAACTAGTCTTCCTACCATGCTTCAACTGAAATGCATCTGTCATTTCATTACAATATGGACAAGCTAATATCCCGTGTGTAGTCCACCCAGACAACATACCATATGCAGGAAAGTCACTTATGGTCCACAAAAACATCGCTCGCATCGTAAAGTTTA
>CAKOAT010184599.1:25838-49344 GCA_932364175.1 Eruca vesicaria subsp. sativa
TGTCGATGCAAACGTCTATCATCTCCGAGGGCAACCCAAAACTATATACCAATTTCTGAATCTGATAATAAGATTCAGCAGACACATTGTCTTCTGGCAAATACTCTTTAAACAAGTCTGCCCATGCATCCATACAATTTTCAGGTAGATTGTGATCGGTTTTAATACTCATCATTCTAGCAGCCAACGACAATTTAGACAGACCTTCTCTACAACAACTGTAAATTGGCTCATTCGCAGCATCTAACATTTCATAAAACTTTTTTGCATCTAAGTTAGGTTCTTCAACTTCATCATCATCATGAGTTACAAAGGCATCACCTACTATATCATGAACCCTATCACAATCTACCATTTGTTCCTCTTGGTGATGATAGCTATTACTACTGCTACCTTCATTACGCAAATGCTCAACCGGTTCAATCTGGAAATTGTTATTACTACTGCTACCTTCATTCCTACAACTAGCATTTTCTCCATGTTGATACCAAATATAATAATATGGCATGAAACCTCTATTTATTAAATGCTTCCAAACATTTTCACGAGGGCCTAATTTGGAATTGCAACATTTTCGACAAGGACAGAACATCGTACCACTTTCCTGCGTGAGTGGTGTAGAATCTGCTTGATGCATAAACGTCTCCAACCCTTCGAGAAATTCTTTCGTCACCCTCCCGTTATTATCTCTGTGTGAATACATCCATTTCCGCAACTCGAAAATATTTCCCGGACCGGACATTTTTTTTTGTGTTTGATCAAGCTTATAGCTGTTTTTTTTGGTGTGTTTCAAATGAATCACATATGGTGGTATTTATAGAAATTTTCGAATCTGAGAATTTACTAGGAAATTGCTAGGAAAAGTAGGTACAAAACACGTTTTTGATTTAAATTCGATATTTTCTATCCAAAATTTTGTAGTAACAAATCCATTCCTCCTAATTTCGTAGTAAGTTATTACTAAGACTTTACGAGGAATGGAGTTACTATGAGTTTACGAGGAAAAAGACTTTTTCCTCGTAAGGGCCACGTAAGTGTACTACGAGTTTACGAGGAAACATTTTTCTCGTAAGTTTACGAGAACTTTACAAGGAAAAATGGTTTCCTCGTAAATTCGAAGTTAACTCGTAGTATTTTTACGAGGAACTATTTTCCTAATAAAGTTTCCTAATAAAAGCTTAGTTTTCTTGTAGTGTACATACTATTTTTTTTTTTGTTTCGGATATATTTGTTTTATTTTATCGTCATTTTGTAAGTTAGTCATTTTCGTTTTCCTGGCACACTGGATGTAAGTGTTCTGATTTTCCCTGTGAAGAAAATTAATGATAATATTTCTATTTTTCTAAAAATTTATCTAGTTATTATTTTTTTCTTTTTACAATAAAGTCTGTACAGAATTAATAAATGATGGATAGATATATTAGGTTGTAGGCCATAGGGATGTATCCACGAAGGATCACCCTTTTTTATTTAATTTAGTTTCTTGCAATTTTAAATATGATTTAAAGGACACACTGAATCACACTGAACATGATTTAGGTTATTCTGGCCTGTTACAATTTTATATTTATTTTAAAATATGATTATTAATCTTTGTCGTGAGGATGTTTCCTTAGGATATTCGAATCTTCGGTCCTACTTATTACATGAACTGATTACCTCACGTGAGTAGTTGCAGCAGTAACTTCGAATGTACTCTCTCCATTTTTTTTACTATAAAACGCTTTAGAATTAAATTTATATTTTAATAAAAACATTAATTTATATAATTTTAAAGAAAAAATTATTAACATTTTAACTAACCACATTTTAATCAATAAAAACAATTTACCAAATATAACAAAAAAGTATATTGCATAAGAATTAATAAATTTTATATTAAAAACAAAAATAATTTATATCTGAAACAAAAAAGTTCTTCAAAGATCTTACAATAAACAACTGGGGGAGTATAATCGTAGGAAGATCAAGATTGAAATGCACAACAAATATTTCCGATATAGATAATTGACACACCTCAAATGATTTGTTAAACTTTCCGATATGGGTACTAGTGGTTTCTCCCAGCATATAACAAGTTCTTTAAAAAAAAAAAAAAAATCTTATAATTTATCATTTAAGTATATGTACGGTTGCAGAAGTAATCTGAACATTTCTAATTGAACTCCAAATTTTATTCTAAAATGAATAAAAGGAAAACTGGAGTAAAAACCACTTTTAACCTTATTTCATTTTCCACTCTAAAATAGAATATACTCAGTTTATGGTGTAATCTTATTTTTGTTAATTTATCACTCCATTATAAAGTGAGAAATTGAGTAGATTTAGAGCATTTCTATTCATATTCCATTTTACTCTATTTTTTCTTCAAAATTGGAGTTTTATGGAGATACTTTTAGTCGGTTATTAATTTATAGTCAGTTACTCGATGAAAGTTTGATGATTTTTTTTGTTGAAAGAATTTTTGATGAAAATTTTAATTTTAAATATAACTGTTTTGAATAATTTATTGATAATGTATGTACATAAACATATAGATATTAATCTGATATAACAATGTGTTGCTATCGTTTTGTTAACTTCTTTGGTTGTTTAAAGCTTTTTAGAATATTTCCAACCAGCTCTTCCTAACAAGATTTCAAAATCTTAAAAAATTTATTTATCTTTATTATTTATATTTATATAACTTACACATAATTTTTATGTCATTTTGTATTTCACTTAAGTATTTCATTGTATTATATATCTTATTAGTATAAAATATAAATATAAAACTAAAACCAGAATTATTCATATAACTAAATATATGTAAAATATAAGTATTTTGTATACAAAATTGGACTATTTCGTAATTTCAATATTTAGTTGATACACTTTCTTTTAAGTAATTAAAGATTTTTTCTTTTAAAGAAAAATATTCAGAAATAAGTTATAATTATTAGGGGTTGTTGTATTTGTAGTGTATAATTATTATTTATTTATGAAAGTTTACTGGTAGTTACTAATAAATTTTAAGACTAATATAAAATATAAAAATGATTAAAAATGTATCGCTGAACAATTTACCTTCAAATCTCTATTTTGAGAATCAAGGAATATTTTTATTTGAAATATTCCTAGGTGGGCTAAGTAAATCATAGCTTGTTAGGCTATTATTTATCAAATTGAGCTTATTTTTAACCTCTTAATTTTGTACAGTGATTACATGTTTTTATTGTACTTTTGAATCTCATTCTTTATGTTTTTCTGAAAACTTTTATTATGTATAATTTTAATTTAAACTTAATATTGCAACTTTACTTTAAGAATAATATCATAATAATTTAATAAAACTATATTAAAGAATTTTGTGTAAATAGAGATAAATACTTATGTATTTTATAGTTTTTCAATAATCTTCCACTAATTTCACGCTTAATTAGTAAAATATATTTGATATGGTATCTACATATATATTGAAATCTCACTTGAAATAATTTTATACATGATGCAAGGAATATCGTTAAGTGTAATTTTATATCGGTAGTAGAATTATCTATAAAAATTATCATGATACTCTCTCCGTTTTATATTAAGTGTCGTTGTAGAGAATTTTTATGTTACAAAATAAGTGTCGTTTTCGGTTTTCAATGCAAAATTTATTAATTTTATTATGTAATTTGTTTTTCTATTGGTTAAAATATGGTTAGGTGTGTGGGTAATTGTGTTTTTATATAGGAAATATGTAAAATTGATTGTTTCCTTAATCCGTGTGCATAGCTGTAGAGTGACACTTATATTAAAACAGAGGGAGTAATAGCTTAATTAACCAACATTTAAAAAATTACTTTGACGTCTACATAACTTGAGGTGTACTTTAATAACATAACACATTATGTGTCTTCGATTTAATTAAACACTAGGATTAGATCCGCGCCTTACGCGGGATAAAATAATTAAATTTGTTGTATTTTTAAAGATAAGAAGACATTATATCTGTTTTATTTGCATATTAGTTTGTTTTGGATTGGTGGTTTCGGGTTTTAATATCGTCCAATTATATATCTATATTATAAATATTGTCTTTTTGGTTAAATTGCGATTTTGTCTCATATATATGTTTTTTTTTGTCATCCACTCGACATGGAAACACGTAAGATGAAAGTATATTACTGTCAACACCATTAAGAGTATTGAGACAATCCCAAATCTCCTTTTAGTCTCGAGATGGGTTGCGAAAAGGCTCATTTCGAGAAGCAAATTATCAACTTGTATAACGAAATCTCCAATCTCAAGAGCCCTTAAACCTTTCACATATATATGTCGACAATTTGTTCAATAGCTCATGTCCACGTCCTTTCCTATGGATACAAAAATCGACGTTAAAAACTTGTGTCCAAAAGTCCAAAACTACAGAACCAATCTCACCAACCTACGTAGTGAAGATATAGAGTTTTCAGAGCACCACTACTATACGGCCTTGGGATCTCTCGAAGACAACACACTTCACCATGTAGATCTACCCTCAATACACTAACTACCTCAAACTTAGCAAGGTTGAGTTCAATCTCTTCACGTTACACACGAGTCATGTCCAAACCAAGATCGCGTCCATGGGCTCCGGTACGTTGCCCTTCATATCCATCATCTTAGATACGTCCCACCTCCCAAATAATGACGTTCCAGAACTTTGACATCGACCCTCAAGCCAATTCACTTGCCTCCGAACCTGTCTCACGCGATATTGAACTTTGTAGTTTTAAAGTATCTCGTGTGTTTTATAACTGAAGTAAATAAGGTAATATATTGTGAGAAGGTAGTAAATAAGGTAATAAATTGTGACAAGGTAGTAAATAAGGTAATAAATTGTGAGAAGGTGGTGTGAAAACATTTAATGCAAAATGCTTCTCTTTTAATATATAAGAGATTTTGTCAGCTGACCATTCCAGATGGCGCGTCTTACATATGGGTCATCCAATGACGAATGGGTCCTAGGGCATAATTCAGGATAACCTTATCATTCAGAAGAGACAGACCGGTACCACTCAGACCGGTATAATTCAAAAAGAAAAAGAAAAAACAGTTCGAGAGAATGCATTTCAGTCTGTGAAACTGAGAAAAGGAGATAAGAAGTTGCAGTGTCCCTTCTCCACCCAAACAATATCTTGATATCTAAAGAATATTTAATAATTTTGTATTTTTACTAGTCAATTAGTCATAAGTGGTACCAGAATTGATTTGGGATATACTATAGTTAATTTATCTACAGCTATCTATATATATAAAGAACAGTTAACTCTCTCCTGAAAAAGCCACCTCATCAAATAGTAAATTCTCAGCTTGACACGTGAGATTCTTACAAACAGGTTTACCATTTATTTTGTCATCGGATACTTTTATTGGGCCTACCTTTCTTTTGCCTTTTGATTCAAATTAGTGAGCTTACAACTGAGAATGGCCATCCAAAACATTGATGTATATATAAATACTAGGTGTTTTGTCCGCACTTACGAGCATAATTCTCTTATGAATATTTATGAATTGATATTTTATTAATTTAAAAATCAGTATAATAAGTTTATACAAATATTTTACTTAACTTATAATTATAATTTTTTATATCTTAATTTTAAATTTTATAATAGAAAATTGTTTTTCAAGATAACAATATATTGCATAAGTTATTTATTTTCTAAAAATATAATATGATAAATTTGTTTTAATTATATAATAATTATCTAAGATTATAGAAATTATGACATATAATTAAAATTACCCAAAATCATGGAAAATTTAATGAATCAGCAAATTCACTTCTTAAATATTTTTTCTTAAGTGATGATTTATATTTAATTAATAATAGATAATTTTTCTATTTTACTTTTAAATTATATAATATAGAATATATTTTCAAGATAACAACATAATACATAAGAATTACCTTATTTTTCTAAAAGTATAATATTATTAACATAAATTTATTTCAATTATAGAATTACTACAACTTTTTATATCTTAATTTTAAATTTCTAATCGAAATTTATATTTTCAAGACAACGACTTAATATATAAGAATTATCTTATTTTCTAAAAATCTGATACTATTAATATAAATTTGTTTTAAATATATAATAAATTATATATAAAAATATAAAATTATGATAAATTATCACAATTAACTAAAATTATGTAAAATATGACAAATTAGCAAACATCGATTTCACTTCTTAAATAATATTATAGTTTTTTTACATATTATTTTTAAATTTTATAATAGAAAATATTTTTTCAAGATAACATCATAATACATAAGAATTAACTTATTTTCTAAAATATCATATTATTAATATAATTTAGTTTTAATTATAAAATCAATAATAAAAAAAATTATAGCAATTCTGATAAATGATCAAAATTAGCTAGGATTATGGAGACAAATCAACAAATTCACTTTTCAAATAATTGTTTTGATGATTTATAATTAATTATTAATAATATAATTTTTATATCTTAATTTTAAGTTTTATAATAGGAAAATATATTCTCAACATAACAACATAATACATAATGATTATCTTATTTTAGAAAATATTAAATTATTAATATAAATTCATTTTAGTTATATTTAAATATTAAATTATTAATATAAATTCGTTTTAGATAAACATAATAGTCTTTATATTTTAATTTTAAATTTAATTTTTATATATAAAAATATATTTCAAGATAACAACATAATTCACAATAATTATCTCATTTACTAAAAATATGATATATTCATATAAATTCGTTTATTTACAAACAAATATATATAAATATAAAAAATCTAATATATAAAAAATTACCTAAACTTTGGGAGAACATGACAACTAAGCAAATTTACTTCTCAAATAATAGTATAGATATTATCCTAATCTTACATACTTGACCCAGCAACGCTTTTCCCCATATATCTCCATCGCCCAACCGCTTTCCTATATAAAATAGAAAACAAAACTAAAAATCAAAATGATTAAGACCACAACACTGTCAAATAAATGTTTAGCAAGTTAAGGATCAAATCAATGAGAAGAAAAATTCCAAGTAGTGAATACTACTAACTATTATCGCTCAAAATTTTATTTTCAGTTAGATTAATAGAATGTGTGCGTGAAACCATTCAAGTTATGAAATGAACAGACACAATATAGCTCTATCAACCAACCACCTACTACAAGTTCAAGTTGTTGTTAACTAATGAGACTTGAGATAAAGCTGAATTAAAGAACCTTGAAATCTTTATGGATCAGACAATAGATCTTTTTTTTTAATCTATCTTTACTACATGAAATTGCACAGCGAAACAGAGAAGGCAAACATATGCAGAAAACGAGTGAGTGAAACAAAGATCTTGCTTTACCTTCTTCCTCCAGCAAAGAACATGAACCGAAGTTGAGTAGGATCACAAAACCATAAGAGAAGGCCATGTGAGTATTGAGTCTCATAGAAGAAAAGTTACCTTCTCGACATACTCCCTAGCGTGCTGCTCAGCCCTTTGAAGGTAAGCGTCCTATTCGCAGCTTTCGTTTTCTTGGCAGCTCTAGCGATATGCATCTTCACCAAAGATCACTTTTCCTCTATCTTCCTCTTCTTCAGGACCAACAACCTTCAATTTTTCCATTTCTGATTTCAACACAGCCTACCATCAGTCAGGCTTTTGGATAGATCTGAAAGAAATCGACAAGAGTAAAACTGTAAATGCAAGAAAATTAGCTAAACCCAAGCGAGAAATTCATTTCAATACAAGATTCAAACGAAACAATAAAAACCCTAAATGAATCAAACAAAGAAACAAGACCTTTGAGCACAAGAAGACATGCTTGGTTCTTTGGCAGCGCAAGACACCGGAGAAAGAGCTATCTCCGAAAAGAGGAGATCCGAGAAAGAAGAAATAAAAACCGTGAGAGAAGAAAAATAAAATTAAATTAGGTTTTCAATGTATTTTTCTAGAAATTAGTTTTGTACTAATGAAACCTAAGCGAATTAGCCGACCAAAAAAACTAAGCAAATTAAACGTCAAATGGGCTTAAAATCTATAATTTGCTCAGCTATTCAATAAAACTGTGTTTTACAGGTTTTTTTTTTGATTCTCCTCTTTCTATGTCTAAACTTTCATGGACTTATGATAAATACTATTAAATTCTAAATCTACTTTGTCCAAAAAAAATAAAAATAAAAAGTAAATTCTAAATCTATAAATTATCTTCAAATGTCTTTACATTAGAACTACAAGGATTTCTGCCTCCCCATCCACGTGATCCATGTGGATGAAGATCAGGGTAACAAATTTAAATCACAAATTACAAATTTAAGCCTAACATCATTTTAACACTTTGAAAAAATGAAAAAAAAACACAAAAACACATATTCCCACGTAAGCCACAAAATCACATTTTCCGTCAAAACCACAGAAATCAGTTTCCCGCCAAAACATATTTTCCGTCAAAAATAAATTTTCCCGTCAAAAATCATTTTTCGTCAAAATCACAAAAACGCACTTTAACATCAAAACACATTTTTTCTGTCAAGACCGCCCAAACGCAATTTCCCGCCAAAATCAAACATCATATTTTCCCATCAAAACCGTAAAAACGCGTTCTCTCACCAAAACCGAAAAAAGTATTTTTATGCCAAAACCAAAAATGTGTTTTTCGCCAAAACCAAAAAACACCTTTTCCTGTTAAAATTGAAAATACGTTTTCCACCAAAGCCGAAAATGCATTTTTCTAAACCGAAACACACATTTTCCGCCAAAACCATAAAAACACGTTGTTTTGCAAAAAAAAAAAAAAATATATTCCATCAAAACATGTCTTCTTCCAAAAAAACGAGTTTTCAGAAAACTGAAAAGCTTCGTCGCCCGACTCATCCTAGGAATTCAAAAATCAAACTAAGACCGCATTATTCCTTCAAATCTGAAAACATATTTTCGCAAAAACCGATAACATGTTTTCCCGTCAAAACATGTTTTTCTGCCAAAACCTTAAAAACATATTCCCCCCCCCCCCCCAAAATGTTTTTTTTTCGCAAAACACGTTTTATCTAAAAATGAAAAACTACATTTTTCCGCAAAAACTGTAAAACCGCATTTTTCAACCAAAACCACAAAACATGTTTTACCACCAAACCCAAAAAAACGCGTTTCTCCGCAAAAACCCATAAAAATGTGTTTTTCGCCAAAACCGGAAACGCCAAAATGTCAAATTGCTAATTTTAAAATAATTTCAGTGTATATATATTTTAGACTAAATAATAAAAATTAGTATAGTTAAAATTAATATCAAATAAATGATTAAATCAAAATAAGAATATATTTGTAATTTGTTTATTAAATTCATCTGGATAGAAATAGAAAAAAAAAGAAACAAACATAAAATCTACCCAGATGGTTCATCTGGATGAAGAAATGAAGATCCCCTAAAATTTGGATGGATAATTTGGATGGATCACATAGATGGAACATCTGGTTAGAGACAACATATAGGAAACGAACCATTTTTTTTTGGTTTGTTTCGCAGGAAAGTGGAATAAAACATTTGTTGAACAAAAAAAAAAAGATTTTGCTTAGATTAGTTTTTTTGTAAAAATTAGTAGCCTTGAAGAATCTGAATTTAGTTTCAAAAATAAATTGTGTTAAGGATCCCATTTAAGAACTACAATCTTATGGAATCATCTATTTAGTCATATATATAAAAGAGTGTTTGCCCTCTCCCGATGAAACCACATACGACTCTCAGTCAAAAAGTCAATGTATCAGAGGATGCCACATGTCCTATTACTAAAATTCACCGTACCATTTACTATGTCCAATTAATTCTCATCCAACTAATTCTCGATCAATTTAGATCACTATCTTTACTATATCCCATGTGATGTTCTATCCCTCTCATAAGATATTTTATGATAATAATATAATTATTTTATTTTTGAATTCTGGTAGATTATAAAAAAAAATAATTTCTCTATTTTTTTAGGAAACAACTATCCATTTGACTTATAATATGTAAACAACAATTAATTTTAAGACATTGGTTTCATATTTTGAGTTAATTAATAACTATTTAAAAGATAGTAATACATAAGAGATCAAATTTTTTTTTGAAAATAAGACCACAATAAAAATTTAATAGATAATAAAAATTTAAATTATTGTTAGAAAAATATAATAAAATACAGAAATTAAAATACAAATATACATATATAAAACATAAAATGAATAATTATATTTATATAACAGAGATATGTTAAATTATTCTAACTAAATAAATGTAGAATGTATTTTCAAAATTTATGTCAAGGATTCTAAAAAAACTATAAACATAGATCCACAATTGTGTAAAAATAAAATATATAGTTATATAGTCGAATAAGAGACACACGATATAAAATAATGTAAGAGAATGAATAAAACTAGAAAACTTCAAATTTAAACAAACAAATCAACAAATCTAAACCATCAAAATAAAAATAAGATAAAACTTCAAATAAACAATCTTATTAATCGTAAGGAGAAACTTAGTTAATTGTAATGAAAACGAGTCTGATTAGAAAATAACAATCAATAAAATAATGATTCATACTAATATAGAGCAAAACATTTTATAATAAAATCAAATATTAAACTTTTTTTTGGACAACAGCAACAAATATTAAACAAAAAAAATATTGACTATAACTATTTAAATTTTTTTTTAATTATAATCCGGCCCGCCCTAGTTATATATAATTTTTTTTTGTTTTCGTCTAAATGTAGAGATAGTTACTTATTTAGACACTTTCATCTTTTTTTTTACTCACTTAGACATTTCATGTTTATAGGACAGAATTGCTGGTATTGATGCAATAATAAGACTATAATACCTTCTTGCTGAGAAAACAAGCTTGGTTGATGTTAGGGGAAAGTTTTAGCCTTTTAATAGGTTTTATATTCCCCACCATTACATTAACAATTATTATTGCAAAATTATAATATATAAAAATCTAATTTATGTGTAAAACAAACTATAATTTTTTGCCTTTTAATAGAGATTTTATCTGCGCTACACGCGGACTGTGTATTTTAAATTTGTTAAATTTTTAGTTTTATAGCTACTATATAATATTTTTTTGAGTATGCTCTTATTTTAAAAATATTTTTACCAGTCATAATTTTATCAGTTTTTACAAAAAAAAATTTGCACATTTTTTTGCTTACTTTTCTGCTATGAATTAAAAATATAACTTTCTAATTTTTGTTAATCTTTATCACAACACTTTTGTTATTATAATTAGACTTGCAATTTATAAAATCAGGAAAATGAGTGATCTCACTTATACCTTGAAATAAGGAATATTTTTTTTTTCTGTACCACTAATCTCCACATATCTCTGAAATTTTTTATAGTTTTAGTTTATACCCACTGTGTACTATTTTTTTTTAATATGCCTTTCTGACAAAAAATGCATAATTTCTTGCTTAGTTTTCTAATATAAATTAGGATTATAACTTTCTGAATTTTTTTTAAATCTTTATCATAACATTTTTTTCATATACTCTCTCCGTTTATTTTAGTGTCGTTTTAAGTCGTTCACACAGATTAACAAACATTTAATCTTATATATTTTCAAAATAAATAAATTATTACTTATACACCTAGTCACATTACAACCAATTAAAAAACAGAAAACATATAAACTTTACAAATTCTACATTGAAACTATAATACAACACTTATTTTGAATAAATAAATTTTCTCGACAATGTTAAATAAATTAAAACGGAGGGAGTATTATATTTGCAATCTACAAAATCAGAAAACGGAGGGAGTATTATACTTTAATCTTCACTTATCTCTTAATTTTTTTTTTTACTTTTATAACTACTATGTAAAATTGTTTTTGAATATGTCTCTATTCTTTTAAAAAAACTATTAGTTATATTTTTAAAAGATTTGAAACAAAATTTGAATAATCTTTTGTTTAGTTACCTGCTATTAATTAGGAGTATAATTTTCTAATTTCCTTTTGTTAATATTTATTACAGCATTTTTGTTATTATAAATTAGATTTTCAATTTTTAAAACCAAATAAAATGAGTAGTTCCACTAACAACATAAAAAAAAAACTTCTGCATTCTTTTTCTATATTGTTAATCTCTACTTATCTCTTCAATTTGTTAAATTCCTAATTTTGTATACAATATATACAATTTTGTTTGAATATGTCTTGATCCAGAGCGTAGACTATAGGAATTTGTTTTTATTTGTAGCCTCTTACTCTTAGGATAAATCCTAGTGAAATAAAAAAAGAACTTATATGCTCCAGGATTTATTCACAAAAAATCTGAGAACTGTTATTTTAGCCAAGTATTTACAGAAAACCAAATAAAAAATTTAAAGAAGATAATATAAGTTATATAGAAAATATTTATTTCCTTCAAATTGAAGCCCAAGTGGAACAATGACTTTAGATGGTTTGTTTGGCTTTTACTCCACATATTCTTGGTAAGTAATCACCAATGTTAAGGTCGTGTAATCATAAGTTCATAAACCTCACTCAAAATTAAAATTATGCTAGTCTTAAAGTTATATAATATAATCTCTAGTAAAATACATCGGTTATTCTCTCAATGAATGCTATTCACGTTATTACTTATTAGTGTAAATAAAAAATAATAAATTTACAGATTTTCATCCGTTACACCAACATTCATATATAATATGGTTGTATAGTTCAAAATTTAAACCTATGGTACTTTCCATAATCTTGGTCTTGATCCAGACCGTAGACTATAGAATTTTGTTTTTTATTCGTAGCATCTTACTCTTATGATAAATCCTGGTGAAATAAAGAAAGAATTAATCTGTTCCAAGATTTATTTACACAAAATCCGAAAATTATTATTTTAGCAAAATATTTACAGAAAACCATATAAGAAATTTAAAGAAAATAACTCATATGGGCTACACAAAAAGATTTAAAGCACAACTGACGAAGATCATAAAAAATTGGATGAAATAAATTGAAGCCCGATCGTAATTTCAATCATTAGTTAAAGGCTTGCTGATGTGGCCGAAAGTTGAATCCCTATTGAACGATTAAATTTGCTGACGTGGCAGCATGACATGGGAGATTATCTCCTTTTTAGTATTGTATAGATTACAAAATAAAATGAATTAGAAATCAATATTTTCAATCCTCTGTTGATTTTAGTTAGAACTTTTAGTATTAGGAATCGAAGATTTGGAAAATTATAAATTGAATGAAGAGAAAAGATAAACTTGTCGATCAGTTAGAAAATAAAAGAAAAGAAAAAGTGATATTTAGTTTAATTTAAGGGGTGTTAAAGTTGGAGGAGACAGAATTAATTTCTCTGAGAGAAAGTGTTCTAAAGACACAATGTATCTTTTAGAGTAATTAATAACTTAGAATGTGTCTCCAAAGATATATTTTTCTTAATATATGTAGTTAACAATATATTACCATGGTCCCTTTAGTACGTTGCATAAGATTGGTAACTCTTATGCAAATAAAATAATTTCTTTGGCATGATTTACTAAATTAACGATTTAAAACATTACTATATTAGGAATTATAGTAGACAATCCCTTTACTATTATTTGAGGAGCATTCTAAAAATAAACTTTATCTCATGTGTTATTATCAATATTGTTATTATTTATGTGTCACTTTAAGAGCCTTCGTCATAACTTCTAAAATAGCTATTATTATTTGCCTAGACTAATCTATATTATAATGATGCACTGTGGTCATTCTCAGCGCGCCACATCAGCATATATGTGGATTCTACTGCAAAAAAAAATAAAAATGAATTGATCAGAAATCGAACGTAGATTGTTTACTTTTAAAACAAAGTCTTTACCACCAGACTACTACGAATACTTGGCATATTTTAGGAATAGTAGACTATAGTACCTAATTTATTTTATAAATAAAATAAAGTATTAATTCCTGGGTATCCCCGATTAATCATTAACTAGGATAAGACCTGTGTCTTGTGCAGAGTGAGTGTATGTAACTAAAATATATTACTTTAGTATTCACAAATTTAAAATTTACATATGATTGTTTTTATATGTATTTGAAATTTTAGAATTTTTATATAATTATATATACGTAGGATCAGAAACAACTGTAATTAGAACTGTAGATCAAAATTTATAATTTAACGGGTCCAGTTCATATATCTTTTCACTTTTCAGTGTTCGTGAGATAAAAATAAATAAATGGAGTGTCACATGGCTTAATTGGTAGAACATTATCAAGTTTCCTAATCCTTTTTTTTAAAAAGCAGTTAGTAGAATATTCGCATTTAAAATATATAAATTTCTAAAACGAATTTAATATAATTTTTTATTTGTCTAATAGTATCAGAAAATAATATTTTAAATAGTAAACTTTAAATAAAATTAATTTTTATAAAAAAATTAATTCAAAATTCAAATTATAATTATGTTAAAAATATTTATTACGATATGAGATATATATACATATATATACATATGTATATATATATATTAAAACTAAAAAACTATTAAAATAAAATTATTTATTTATATGATTTTATAATCATTATAACTTATAATAGAAAACAAAATTTAGACCTTGATCACAAAAGTTTATGTGAGATTTTCAACAGTTTTAGTAATTTATACTCGTTTTGAAAATTTCAAAATAGAACATATATAAAAAATCTAAGTTTTTATTTTATGATTAGTGTAGTTGTGGAACTTATTTTAATAATAAAAAAATAAACAAAAATGATATAAAGTATACATATTGTTAACAAATTTGTATTATTAAAATCATTAATAGTCATATATATCTTAATCACATTAGGTAATTCCGTAGGTTTTATTTAAAGAAAGAATATATATGAGATTTAGTTTGATATGTTATTTATTTTGATATGTCTTATATGAGACCAACAAACTTTGTTTTAAAACTATGCTTTATATGAGGTGCTCTAAAATTCTTCTAGGTAGAATTTCATAGAGAACTGCTACATAGGATATAATTTTTTTAATTAGTACAAACTTAAGGTTATAACTTTTAGAATGATTCTCAACTAATACATAGGGGATTTGGTGTGTGCATTTAAATCAAACAATTGTTCGTATTTATTAACAATCATTTATGGTAAATAAATCAACTCAATCAATTTTATCCATCATATATTATATACAATTAAATTTAAATGACATTAACAATATCCATAATATATTTTAAATATGAATGTTTAGTAAATGAATTTCTCATTATTTTTTATGATTATCAATATATTTTTATAACAAAATTTTAAACTATTAAAAATGAATGCAAATTTTAAAATTAAAATATGAAATTCTCAATATTATTCACTGAAAATATCAAAATATAAGTATGTATTTTATATTGTATTTAATTTAATTTAAATTATATTTATAGATATATATATATATATATATATGAACATATTAAATAAGACGTCTTACTCATATATTTTATAATTATTTGTATTTTATTATAATAAAAATTTAAACCATTGATCACAAAAATTTTATTTAAGATATTTAAAAATTTAGTAATTTATACCCATTTTAAAAAATGCAAAATACAGTATATATGAAAAATATAATTTTTATTATATAAATAATTTAATTGTGTAAATTATTTTAAGAAAAAATTTTAAACAAAAATGGTAGAGGGTATAAATATTGTTAGCAAATCTTTATTGCTGAAATTATTAATTGTCATATATCTTTTAATCATATTAGGTAATTCCGTATTTTTATTTAAGGAAATAGTGAATAATAAACTTTTAATATTAATAAGATATGTGACCAAATTTTTTCTAGTAAATATGTGTTTAAACTATGGTATATGTAAGGTGCTCTAGAATTGTGTTAAATAGAATTTAAAAGGAAAAGAGATATGCCACATAGGATTGGAGTTATTTTTAATTAATACAAACTTAAGGTTACAATTTTTTAAATGTTTCTCAAATAATATATAGGGGATTCACTAGATTTTCATATTCATAGAGTGGTTTTTATTTTCATGAATCAGTTTTTCTTACTATACCTTTACATCTTATATTTTTATATTGTTGATTAACAATAGACCACATTCATAACACATTATGTATTCTGGTTAATATATATTATATCTAAACAGAGGAATCCTTCATATTAATTCTCTCATTGATTTTTCTTCTAGACGAATTTTATTACATCTTCTCGGAAATAACTTCATCTTCAGCTTTAGTGTTGATGGATTGATTGGTAGTATTATTATAAGAATTATACTCTTATTATTCAATCAACATTTATGAGAAAACCATTTAGAAATTCATTTACAAGATGCTAAGAGCACCCCCATCCCCATTGAAGGTTCACAATGGGGGTTTACCGCAAATCTAAAAAAAAGTTTAATATTAAAATCAGATTTCTATGAACCTCTCTCTCAAAAGTTCACTGCCATGAATCCTATGAACCCGGGTTCACCACGTGGCAGATATTGATTGGTCTAATTATTATTATTTATCTATTTTTTAAAAAGCTTAAACGAAAAAAATAATAATAATAAAGTAATGAAAAAGGGGGGGGGGGGTTCACAAGAGTTCATTGATGTTGTTGCTCTAATTTTCTTCAAAATCTATTTGTTCAAAGGTCTCATATGGAGCTTTTGGAAGATCATTTATTCTTAGAAAATATAAAAATTAAAATAATTATACAAAATTATTTTCCAAAAAATGTAATTAAATCTTTTTAATTTAAAAGTAGTAATTCACATTTTAAATATTATATAATTTATATAATTACACATATCAATCATTATTTTTAATAACAAACCTAAATTTAATATAATTATATATTATAGATATAAAAATATTTATATTATTTTACAATAAATAGATTAATCATTTAATCCTCTACCAATAATACAATGATAAATAATTATATATAAATTTTATATAAATTATTATTATTTTATGCACTAATATTAAAATTACGTTTATATGAAAAAATAAATTATATATATATAAAAATATTAATGTTTCACATTTAAAATATACAACCATTTATGTAATTTAATAAGATTCATTATTTTTATTAAAAACTGTTATTAATATATATTATAAATATATATTTACTTAAGAAAAATATTTTATATACTAAATTCTATGACAATTATAAAATTATATACTACTAATGTTCTATGAGTCACTTTATTAAAAAAAATAGTAGGAGCATATATAGTATAGTGCTTCTACAGCATACACCTACTATTTTATTATCAGATGTACTAATCGAGGCCTAAAACCTTTACCTCCCTATTAACTTTTGATTCTTTCTACCTTGGACGCCTTCATTTCTGGGATTCTCGAAACATAAAACTGGCTAATTTATGAGAAAGAGAAGAACATTGCCATTTAACAAGATTGCATAATAGTAATTAGTACCCATTTACTCCGTTAAGTAATAATGAACCATGTTCATAATACCTCATGCATTACGGTTCATATATATTATATCTAAATGGAGAAACCCTTCATCTCTGATTCTCTCATTGATTCTTTTTCCAGTCAAATATTATACTCTTATTATTCAATCAACATTTATGAGAAAACCATTTAGAAATTCATTTACAAGATGCTAAGAGCACCCCCATCCCCATTGAAGGTTCACAATGGGGGTTTACCGCAAATCTAAAAAAAAGTTTAATATTAAAATCAGATTTCTATGAACCTCTCTCTCAAAAGTTCACTGCCATGAATCCTATGAACCCGGGTTCACCACGTGGCAGATATTGATTGGTCTAATTATTATTATTTATCTATTTTTTAAAAAGCTTAAACGAAAAAAATAATAATAATAAAGTAATGAAAAAGGGGGGGGGGGGTTCACAAGAGTTCATTGATGTTGTTGCTCTAATTTTCTTCAAAATCTATTTGTTCAAAGGTCTCATATGGAGCTTTTGGAAGATCATTTATTCTTAGAAAATATAAAAATTAAAATAATTATACAAAATTATTTTCCAAAAAATGTAATTAAATCTTTTTAATTTAAAAGTAGTAATTCACATTTTAAATATTATATAATTTATATAATTACACATATCAATCATTATTTTTAATAACAAACCTAAATTTAATATAATTATATATTATAGATATAAAAATATTTATATTATTTTACAATAAATAGATTAATCATTTAATCCTCTACCAATAATACAATGATAAATAATTATATATAAATTTTATATAAATTATTATTATTTTATGCACTAATATTAAAATTACGTTTATATGAAAAAATAAATTATATATATATATAAATATTAATGTTTCACATTTAAAATATACAACCATTTATGTAATTTAATAAAATTCATTATTTTTATTAAAAACTGTTATTAATATATATTATAAATATATATTTACTTAAGAAAAATATTTTATATACTAAATTCTATGACAATTATAAAATTATATACTACTAATGTTCTATGAGTCACTTTATTAAAAAAAATAGTAGGAGCATATATAGTATAGTGCTTCTACAGCATACACCTACTATTTTATTATCAGATGTACTAATAGAGGCCTAAAACCTTTACCTCCCTATTAACTTTTGATTCTTTCTACCTTGGACGCCTTCATTTCTGGGATTCTCGAAACATAAAACTGACTAATTTATGAGAAAGAGAAGAACATTGCCATTTAACAAGATTGCATAATAGTAATTAGTACCCATTTACTCCGTTAAGTAATAATGAACCATGTTCATAATACCTCATGCATTACGGTTCATATATATTATATCTAAATGGAGAAACCCTTCATCTCTGATTCTCTCATTGATTCTTTTTCCAGTCAAATATTATTACATCTTCTCGAAAATAACTTCAGCTTTTGCTTCAGTTGCTAAAGTCGTTGCATGTGTCTCAACTTTTGATTCTTTTTACTTTAGTTGAACTGCTCAGTTTATGGTTATTTATCGTCTCCGTTTATGGGATTCTCAGAATATAAAAAAATGACAAATTTATGAGAATTAGAGAAGATTGAGAAGAACCTTTGACATTTAACAAGACTGCATAATGTTTGCGGATATATAGAACTTTTGAAAACTTTATTGACTAATACAAAAGACTTCACACGCTATATCGGTCCAGCTTATATGACAAACATCAAAAGGTATAATACAATTATAAATACATCAATTATATCTCTGAAATCGCGTTTGCGTGGGGACTATACTATAATAGTTGAGTTTCAAGACTCCTGTAGGATCCGCGTGTTATTCCATCCGGTCAACCACGTTATCAATGTGTTTCGATTTGGTATAATTATGTGTGGGCTGGTGTGAGTTTGTAATTTATATTTAGAAGCCCATTCTAAAGCGCTTAGCCAAAGATAACAAAACTATGCGTTTAAGCATAGGTCATGAGGCGTCTCTTCTGTTATTGAGCTCTTCCGTCGACTATTGAACTTCAGTGTGTCATCCATTGTTTGAGAAAAACCAGACATTTCCCTTCATCTTTTACCTCCCATGTCTCTCTTGCTTACCCTATTTCAACGTTTTAATTTCACATGTTTAATGAATCTGTTGTTCTCATTAAACCTATTCACTCCCACGACTCTCCATCTCCTTTTATTTATGATCCAAACTTCATTCGTTTTAAAATCAGAAGAACAATTCAAACTCTATAAAAAAAGGTTTATGAGCCCAATCCACATACACGACACCCTCTATTCTTCCATCTATTTGCCAAAAGCCAAACGCCTCTTTTGAGAATGTCTTCCTATGTGTTATTAGGCATGCAGTTTACATTTTCACACAAGTGACAAACGAAGGTGAAGAAGCAGCTGCATCTGCCAGCAACACTGTTGCAGCAAGAGATGATGAACCAAATCCTGCCGGTTTTGAAGCAGAAGAGAATAGCCGCTAATGCACGCGTGAATCACTACACGTTACATGGTGACATGCATTACTAAAGAAACATAGCTCATGTAAACATTGCATAAATGTCCGCTCTGTATCCATGCACTCAGACTGAGAGCATAAAGTTCTTGATTTTGTTTCCTTTCTCTTTAAAAAAAAAACTTTCGATGTTTAGATGAAAACAAATGCAAACAAACTAAATAGTCATAAACTACGGTTAAAACAACATTTTAATACCATAATATACACATATATACCCAAGTCCAATAAAACAAATAAAACATAAAACATAAAACAATCCATCCCTATATCAACAAACATTCATATACAAAACTTGACAACAAACTTTTATGAATCAATAAATAATATAATCCATTTCACAGTCTCAAAAAGAATTTCCCAACACATGGGTCACTTCTTCATGGATAAAAAAAACAAAACACCAACGGTAATAACTCCACGTTTGCGCGAGGTGGACGATCCCTAGTTACATAATGTCATTAGTTATTTATCTTTTATATTAGTGTATACTTGGTTTCGAAGGATTATACATATGTCTCTTATTTTCATCGATATCTAAGAATTACTTGCATTTCCTACAAAATATTTTGAATTTGGCTTATTGACCCCTTGAAAAATATGATGAGGTTTGACTTATTTACCTTTGCAAAATATATTTGTTATCAACTTGACCCCTTTAAGTTTTTTTGCTGCCTCCACCACTGGGAAGAAACACTCGCATCATCTTCGGACTTCATCACAGCTTTCAAGTTATCTAAGCAGCTCATCGACAGCCCACCCTCGGTAGTTCGAATACGATCTCTGTTTTCTTGGATTTGTTGGACCATTTGGTACATGAGAAACCTGTAAGAGATCAAGACTATGAGAACTTGTTATGTAAATATATTAGACCTAAACATATGTTGTACTCAGTATATATTGTACATTCACGTAATCAATACAATTAAGTTGCCTCCATTACATGGTATTAGAGCTCCTCGATACCTAAACCTAAAATACTTAACCGCTAATACAAACATGTCGTCTTCTCCGGCATCAACCCACGAAACCATTACCATCACTGAAATTCCCACCCTCCTCAATGTCAATATGACAAATGTTACAAAACTCACCTCCTCCAATTTTCTAATGTGGAGCCGTCAAGTCACAGCTCTGCTCAACGGTTATGATCTCGCCCCATATCTCGACGGATCTGTCACCCCTCCAACTCCTACAATCACTGCTGATGGGAACACGGTACCAAACCCGGCTTACACACTTTGGAAGCGACAAGATGATCTCATATTCAGTGGACTCTTAGGTGCGATCACCACTACAATCCAGCCTATCCTCTCCACGTCTCAAACCTCCACTGAGATCTGGTCTCTCTTGTCTGAGGCGTACGCCAAGCCTAGCCGAGGTCACGTCAAACAAATCAAACAACAAGTCAAGGACTGGATCAAGGGAACCAAAACCATTGATGAGTACTTTCAGGGACTCACAACTCGGTTCGATCATCTCGCACTCCTCGGTAAACCATATGATCATGAGGATCAGATTGAGTTTATCCTTGCTGGCCTACCAGAAGAATACAAGACTGTTGATGATCAGATTGAAGGTCGCGATCTACCACCATCTCTCTTTGAGGTCCATGAAAAACTCAGGAACGGGGAAGCTACGATTCAGATCATGACTGATGTGACTTCAGTTCTAGTGACCGCAAATGCCGTCACACACCGACCACCTAACAACATCCACAACAATCGTCGCAACAACAATCGTGGTTCATTGCAGACATGGCAGCAGCAACAGCAATTCACACCACGTAACCAGCAGCATACTCCACGTGGCTATCAAGGAAAGTGTCAAATTTGTGGTGTCTTTGGACACAGTGCTCGGCGGTGCTCACAATTCCATCAACCCTCATGTGATTATCAGAACTCGTCGCCTCGTCCTCGCCTTCCTATCCCCCATGGCAGCCTCGTGCGAACTTGGTCACCGCTCCAGCACATTACAATGCAGCAAATTGGCTCCTTGACAGTGGAGTAACCCATCATCTCACTTCAGACCTCAACAATCTGGCGCTGCATCAACCTTATCTAGGCGGTGAAGATGTCACCATAGCAGACGGTTCTGGTTTGGACATTACTCACTCTGGCTTTACTACACTTAATACTCCTCATCGTCGCTTATCACTTAATGAAGTTCTATGTGTACCTGATGTTAAAAAGAGTTTGATCTCAGTTTATCGGCTCTGCAATACTAACAAAGTGTCTGTTGAATCTTTCCTGCTCATTTTCAGGTGAAGGACCTCAGCACGGGAACCCCGTTGCTCCAAGGCAAGACTAGGAATGAGCTATACGAATGGCCAGTCACCCCTCATCTCGCAGCTACCTTCTTTGCCGCACCTACACCCACAACATCCCTCCTCTCTTGGCATTCCAGACTCGGCCATCCGTCTCTTGCTGTTTTAAAATCTATTGTTTCAGATTTTTCTTTACCAGTTTCAAACACTTTAAAAGAACATGTTTCTTGCACCGATTGCTTACTCAATAAAAGTCATCAACTTCCCTTTCACACAAATACTATCTCTTCTTCACACCCTCTTGAATATCTTTATAGTGACGTATGGACCTCACCTCTTTTCTCGATTGATAACTACAAGTACTACCTTGTTATCGTCGATCACTTTACTCGCTACACCTGGCTCTACCTACTAAAGCAAAAATCCCAAGTCAAAGAAACCTTCATTGCCTTTACCTCATCGGTTGAAAACAAAGTCAAACACAAGATTCGAACCTTCTACTCAGATAATGGTGGTGAGTTTATAGCTCTAAGACCATTTCTCACGAGCCATGGTATCACCCACTACATCACTCCCCCTCATACACCTCAACTTAATGGCATCTCTGAGCGCAAACACCGCCATATTGTTGAGACTGGCCTCACCTTACTCACCAAGTCCTGCCCAAAGCCTATTGGAGTTATGCTCTTTTCACAGCCACCTACCTAATCAACTGCATGATCACGCCCGTGTTAAATGGTGACTCTCCTTACCGTAAACTTTTCAACCAAAACCCTAACTACAACAAACTTAGAGTCTACGGTTGCCTTTGCTTTCCGTGGCTCCGTCCTCACACAAATCACAAGCTCCAGTCACTGTGAGGGGTAAAACTCACTTTCTAATTTAGGTTAGGTTAAGATTGGGGAGAAGACAATCGTGGGCTGAATCCCTTAAGAACCTAGAGAATGAATTATGATTGTATTGATGAATAAGATTTACAAAGATGATTCTGATGAGTACAAAGAATATAATCGAATGATTTGAGAGTTACAATGTGTGTGTAAATTTGTAAAAAGTGTGAATGAATCGAGAGAGAGAGAGAGCTTTTCTCTGATCTCCTCCTTCTCCTTAAATAGCTCTCAGCCACGTTTGAAGGATCCTAACCAGCCTCCGAGATTTGCTCCGTGAGTTGGGGGATTCTCAACAGTCTCCTTTTGACCGGGTCCTGCGCAACCAGCCTGAGCTACTCCTGTTAGCTCCTTGTAAATGAGGTCCG
>CAKOAT010184710.1:0-32978 GCA_932364175.1 Eruca vesicaria subsp. sativa
ATAAAAACTCTATTTTCTAGAGAAATAGGAATACCTAAGCTCTCAAACCTCTTTAATCTTCTTACTATGCTAGTTCATGATGCAGCTACGCATTAAAACAAAAATATTATTTTTTTCTATTTTTTCTTGAAATGTGTAGGTTAACCCCTACGAAAAGACTGAATTTTTTGATAAATACTAACTCTACTATTTAGCCTATCTAGTGTTGTTTAAAATACCTAACCACACTCCAAATTTATATATGTGTATGCTAAACATATTTTCATACTATTTGGGCATCATTTCTAATTTTTCAATGATTAATTTAGTTAAATTTTATATACCATATAATAAATGGACTAACCCCTATAAAAACTCTATTTTCTGGAGAAATAGGAACACCTAAACTCTCAAACCTCTTTAATCTTCTTACTATGCTAGTTTATGATGCAGCAACGCATTAAAACAAAAATATTATTTTTTTCTATTTTTTATTGAAATGTGTAGGTTAACCCCTACGAAAAGACTGAATTTTCTGATAAATACTAACTCTACTATTTAACCTATTTAAGGTTGTTTAAAAATAGCTAACCACACTCAAAATTTATATATATGTATGCTAAACATATTTTCATGGTATTTGGTCATCATTTCTAATTTCCCAATGAATCATTTATTTAAACTTTATATATCATCTAATAAATGGACTAATCCCTATAAAAACTCTATTTTCTGGAGAAATAAGAACACCTAAGCTCTTAAACCTCTTTAATCTTCTTACTATGCTAGTTCATGATGCAGCTACGCATAAAAACAAAAATATTAGTTTTTCTAATTTTTCTTGAAATGTGTAGGTTAACAACCCCTACGAAAAGACTGAATTTTCTGATAAATACTAACTCTACTATTAAGCCTATTTAGTGTTGTTTAAAATACCTAACCACACTCCGAATTTATATATGTGTATGCTAAACATATTTTCATAGTATTTGGGCATCATTTCTAATTTTCCAATGAATAATTTAGTTAAACTTTATATATCATCTAATAAATGGACTAACCTCTATAAAACTCTATTTTCTGGAGAAATAGGAACACCTAAGCTCTCAAACCTCTTCAATCTTCTTACTATGCTAGTTCATGATGCAGCTACGCATTAAAACAAAAATATTAGTTTTTCTAATTTTTCTTGAAATGTGTAGGTTAACAACCCCTACGAAAAGACTGAATTTTCTGATAAATACTAACTCTACTATTAAGCCTATTTAGTGTTGTTTAAAATACCTAACCACACTCCGAATTTTTATATGTGTATGTTAAACATATTTTCATAGTATTTGGGCATCATTTCTAATTTTCCAATGAATAATTTAGTTAAACTTTATATACCATCTAATAAATGGATTAACCCCTATAAAAACTCTATTTTCTGGAGAAATAGGAACACCTAAGCTCTCAAACCTCTTCAATCTTCTTACTATGCTAGTTCATGATGCAGCTACGCATTAAAACAAGAATATTATTTTTTCTCATTTTTCTTTAAATATGTAAGTTAACACCCCTACGAAAAGACTGAATTTTCTGATAAATACTAACTCTACTATTTAGCCTATTTAAGGTTGTTTAAAATACCTAACGACATACCAAATTTATATATATGTATGCTAAACATATAATCATGGTATTTGGTCATCATTTCTAATTTCCCAATGAATCATTTATTTAAACTTTATATATCATCTAATAAATGGACTAATCCCTATAAAAACTCTATTTTCTGGAGAAATAGGAACACCTAAGCTCTCAAAACTCTTTAATCTTCTTACTATGCTAGTTTATGATGCAGCTACGCATTAAAACAAAAATATTATTTTTTCTATCTTTTCTTGAAATGTGTAGGTTAACCCCTACAAAAAGACTGAATTTTCTGATAAATACTAACTCTACTATTTAGCCTATTTAAGGTTGTTTAAAAATAGCTAACCACACTGCAAATTTATATATATGTATGCTAAACATATTTTTATGGTATTTGGTCATCATTTCTAATTTCCCAATGAATCATTTATTTAAACTTTATATACCATCTAATAAATGGACTAATCTTTATAAAAACTCTATTTTCTAGAGAAATAGGAACACCTAAGCTCTCAAACCTCTTTAATCTTCTTATTATGCTAGTTCATGATGCAGCTACGCATTAAAACAAAAAATTATTTTTTTCTATTTTTTCTTGAAATGTGTAGGTTAACCCCTACGAAAAGACTAAATTTTTTGATAAATACTAACTCTACTATTTAGCCTATTTAGTGTTTTTTAAAAATACCTAACCGCACTCCGAATTTATATATATGTATGATAAACATATTTTCATGGTATTTGGGCATCATTTCTAATTCCCCAATAAATAATTTATTTAAAGTTTATATACCATATAATAAATGGACAAACCCCAATAAAAACTCTATTTTCTGGATAAATAGGAACACTTAAGCTCTCAAACCTCTTTAATCTCTTATTATGCTAGTTCATGATGCAACTATGCATTAAAACAAAAATATTATTTTTTCTGATTTTTCTTGAAATGTGTAGGTTTAACCCCTACGAAAAGACTGAATTTTCTGATAAATACTAACTCTACTATTTAGTCTATTTAAGGTTGTTTAAAAATAGATAACCACACTCCAAATTTATATATATGTATGCTAAACATATTTTCATGGTATTTGGTCATCATTTCTAATTTTCCAATGAATCATTTATTTAAACTTTATATACCATCTAATAAATGGACTAATCCCTATAAAAACTCTATTTTCTAGAGAAATAGGAACACCTAAGCTCTCAAACCTCTTTAATCTTCTTACTATGCTAGTTCATGGTGCAGCTACGCATTAAAACAAAAAAATTATTTTTTCTATTTTATCTTGAAATGTGTAGGTTAACCCCTACAAAAAGACTGAATTTTTTGATAAATACTAAATCTACTATTTAGCCTATTTAGTGTTGTTTAAAAATACCTAACCACACTCCAAATTTATATATATGTATGCTAAACATATTTTCATGGTATTTGGTCATCATTTCTAATTTCCCAATGAATCATTTATTTAAACTTTATATACCATCTAAAAAATGGACTAACCCCTATAAAAACTCTATTTTCTGGAGAAATATGAACACTTAAACTCTCAAACCTCTTTAATCTCTTATTATGCTAGTTCATGATGCAGCTACGCATTAAAACAAAAATAAATTTTTTTTCTGATTTTTCTTGAAATATGTAGGTTAACCCCTACGAAAAGACTGAATTTTCTGATAAATACTAACTCTACTATTGAGCCTATTTAAGGTTGTTTAAAAATAGATAACCACACTCCAAATTTATATATATGTATGATAAACACATAAGCTCTCAAACCTTTTTAATCTTCTTACTATGCTAGTTCATGATGCAGCTACGCATTAAAACAAAAATATTATTTTTTCTAATTTTTCTTGAAATGTGTAGGTTAACCCTTACGAAAAGACTGAATTTTCTGATAAGTACTAACTCTACTATTTAGCATATTTAGTGTTGTTTAAAAATACCTAACCACACTCCGAATTTATATATGTGTATGCTAAACATATTTTCATAGTATTTGGGCATCATTTCTAATTTTTCAATGATTAATTTAGTTAAACTTTATATACCATCTAATAAATGGATTAACCCCTATAAAACTCTATTTTCTGAAGAAATAAGATCACCTAAGCTCTCAAACCTCTATAATCTTCTTACTATGCTAGTTTGTGATGCAGCTATGCATTAAACAAAAATATTATTTTTTCTAATTTTTCTTGAAATATGTAGGTTAACCCCTACGAAAAGACTGGATTTTTTTATAAATACTAACTCTACTATTTAACTTATTTAGTGTTGTTTAAAAATATATAACCACACTTCGAATTCATATATATATATGTATGCTAAACATGAATTCATGGTATTTTGGCATTATTTCCAAATTTTCAATGAGTAATTTATTTACACTTTATATACCACCTAATAAATGGAATAACCCCTATAAAAACTCTAATTTCTGGAGAAACAGAAACACCTAAGCTCTCAAACCTCTTTAATCTTCTTACTAAGTTAGTGTTGTTTAAAAATATCTAACCACATTCCGAATTCAGATTAACTTAGTAAGAAGATTAAAGAGGTTTGAGAGTTTAGGTGTTTCCGTTTGACCAGAAAATAGAATTTTTATAGGGGTTAATCCATTTATTAGATGGTATATAAAGTGTAAATAAATGACTCACCGCAAATTTGGAAATGATGCACAAATACCATGAAAATATGTTTAGCATACACATATATAATTTGGAGTATGGTTAGGTAATTTTAAACAATACTAAATAGGCTAAATAGTATATATAGATAATATTTATTTGAAAATTCAATTTTTTGATAACTATGGAAAATCAAGATTTATCTGCTTAAAGTTGTGTAAGATGTCTTGAAACCACAAACATCAAAAGAGAGATATCAAGTTTCCCTTTGAGGGTCTTTCTTGGCTGCTTCAGCGGCTGCCTTTGTTGCTTCAATCTTGACCACAATAACATCAATTTCAGCTTCTTCTAGCTGGCGAAGAACACTTTCCTCCCGTGTCAGCACATCAACCTCAATGTTCTTTCCTTCACTCTCAACAAGCTGCCGATGATATCGGGTCAAAAAATTCAGTGACATGAGTTAATCCTCGAATAACCAAAAGCATTGTTATTAGCAGAGAGAGAGAGAGCCCACTGTGAAGATGCAATTTGCAGAGGTGTTCTGTATCAGTTCGTGAAGTACTACATGAGGTAGTACAGGCGTGTCTCATGAAGATGAAACTGAATGGGAGATTGGGTTTTGTGATGTGTGTGGACTTGATGAGCTTGGAAAAGGAAAGAGAATATGTGACTGAAGACATATGGACGTTTTCCATAAAGCAAAAGAGAGTTTGCTTGAAGATGAAGTTTTTCCATTAAGGAAAATGGAAAGTTACCTTATATGTTTTGGAAATACTTGGAGAGCAAGTGGAAGACTTGGAGAGCGAGTTAAAGACGTGCAGAGCAAGTTCTGGTATGATATATAAGGAGGGTCGTGCCTTATGAAAAAGCCAGACCTCACAGAAAAGAGAGAGGGGTTTCATTGTATATTGGGTTGTGTTGTTGCTTGGTGTCGAAGGACATTCTGAAGTAGTTCGTGATGGAGTCTGATGTGGACTTAGTTTGGTGGTGTTCGTAGTGATGTTTGGTATGGTGGAGTTAGCCATCGTGTGTAGCTCGTGGTGAGCATTGTGTGTGCTTGGGTGATCAAGCGTTTGGTGTCACTGGTGTGCGTTGGGTACTGACGTACTGGGTGAAGTACTTCCGAGAAGTGGAAGATTGAAGCTTAGACTCAGGGAGAGTTTAGCAAATACGGTTTTATTGAAGAGGTCTGTGAAGATTGCAGCTGTAGAAGACAGTGTGCTCTGGCGCGCCCAAATGGTGTTGTATGCATGCGTGCTGATACCTAATCTTTGTAGATTGATTCTTAGAAAAGAGTGGTAAACACTAGTGTCTGTGTTGTGCCATATAGCAATTGTAGGTTGCTCCTTGTTCTAAGTCAGTAAAATCTGGACTGGGTCTTGGGGATGTAGGAAATGAACCCCGTTAACAAATTTAATGTGTTTTACTTTCTGCACTATATTTTTCGTCGCCTCATCTACATCAACACACTGGCGGTAGCACGCATTCCGCTATAATGGCCTAATGGGATCGAAATGAGCTTAAACAGCCCAAAATAGTAGGGCAATATAAGAGTAGAGTGATGAACCAACCTTCTTTCCTGCGCGTTCCAACTTTCAAAACTCTCTCTCTCTCTCTCTCTCTCTCTCTCTCTCTTATCAATTAAACCGTCCGTTGTTGATGATATGGTGAATGCTTCGAGATATGATTTTTGAGACAAGAAATAATTATTTAGATATAAAGAGAAAAAGATTACAATGGGGGCGAAATCAAAATCCCAGAATAAACTTTCTTCTCCTCTGTTGTTTAACAGGCTTCTGCGAGAACTGGAGCAAGAAAGTACGAATCTCCATAGGAGCAAGCTCTACAACTAATGCGGAGCTGTCAAGTGGTCCACCTTTTTGCGGATGAGATGAGGATTGAGATTTTTCACCTTCACCTTCCACTTTCCACTTCATCTTCTCCTTCATCTTAGCCTTCTCTTGAGTCGCTGCCAAACTCATTTCTTTCACTCCTTTGATCTATTCACAACCCCCCCCCCCCCCCCAAAACAAAATATTACATTTTTTAGAATTATTGGATTCATCTGTCTAGATGAGGAAAGTGTTTTCTTACAGTTTTCCCGGGAAACAACTTCTTTAGCTCAACTTTAGCAACTTTCGAGTACTCACTCTCTTCTCCGGCCTGCAAGTAAATTATACACCAGTTTGATCACTCAAAGAGTCATCATATATCCATGTAAAAGGTCTTATACAATACCTCGTAGAGATGAGCCAGGCGGAGAAGAACGTTGCCGAGATCCAGCTCCTCAAGAGTGATGAGAGCAACGTTTGGAGGGAAGGCGTAGAGAGGATCCATGGCATTACCTTTCACAGAATTGGAGCCTTTCCATTTCTCCTTGTTTTCGTGTGTGAATGCCATTAGAAGCGGACTGTATATTTGCTGCCCTGTCCCTCGTCTCCACCTCGCTCCTTCTCCTACCCGATTTATACTTACATAGTAATTCCCACGTACCTACATTTACACGACGAGACCCAAGTATATACATATGTGTGTTTTCCTCTACAGATAAATGTCAAATTTATTCATACCCTTAATCCTGTGCATGTACCATTGATACACACAGTTTCCTCAAGGCTCTCCTCCACTCCTCTCGAATCATCCATGCAACTGCGCCTGTTTCCACGTTTTCAACCACACAAAAAAAAAACAACAACAATGTTTCTTGCTTTTTTTTTTTTTGTTTCTTTAAATTCGAGGCTACATATAAGATGAACTTTGGAACCTGTGGAGCATTAGTTCTATTTCACCGTCCTTGATACTACCACCACCAGTAGCTCTATCAACCAACACCGACAACTCTACTTTCTTGTCTTTTGTGTACATTCCCAGATTAAGCTGAATATTACTCACACAACACAATCCTTTTTTTAACACTTACTCAACATTTGATTGATCTACTCCAAAGTTTTCACATCAATAGTTTACCGGATAGTAGTTTCCTGCTATTGGTTCATTCACTTTGAGAACCCAGTCTGTTCTGTAATCCCTGACCTGCAACACAGCGTACATTCAAAGTTCAATTCTATTAACGCCACATGACTGCATTATATGAGAGATTACACAAGTACCCGTTTCATAAAGTCTCTTCCGTTAGAGTCAGTATAAAACGCCTTATCTGTGCTCATATTTGCCACCATCCTTGTAATAACCTCTTTTCCTACGTAATCTTTACCAACAGGTATTGGACCTATCTGCTCAGTTAAAATGAAAGCCTCAAGAAAGGGATCTTCCTTCTTTCCAAATTAATGTGATTTGGAGTCACTCACAGTGTACTCAAACTCTGCATGCTCTTTATCTTTGTACACTCTTATCACCTACATAACACGATTCTAAATCAACTAATGTTTCTCATCTACTTTACTGCCAATGGCATTAGAATTATCACCACAACAACGAAGCTAATGTTGAACATCTAAATCACACACCTGTGACACCCAAGGACTGAACTGCTGGTGCACCTCATCTACTATAGGCCCTCTCACGATCTGCAACTTTGGCTGCGCAATACCACCATTGCCAATGAAAAGGCATCAGTCATGGCCCAACAAGTATTTTGTATGGATCATTTAATTATTTGTATCTGGCTTTACTTGAATTTCAAGAGTAAAACCAGTGTGTAAGTCCAAAGAAAACCTAGATTCTGTTTTATCTTAATATCTTTATGATCGAAACTCAGCATCTCAATGCTCTTGGAGAACCCTAGTTAAGAGTCTACATATATCTATGGATATGTAGGAGTACTGATTCATAGACTCACTTTCGAGGGAAAAGCATACGCCAAGGAAGCATTAGGTCGGAAAATATATGCACCGGAAACCTGGGAATTATTTGAGTCCCCCACATTTGAAGCATACCAGAGATAGTTCTGGTCCACCAGTATGTTAGCCTGAAACATATTTATTAGAGACAACTGTGTCTGAATCCTTTTTGTCACCATAGTTCCAAGATTTTCAAGTGTACAAGAGAGTAAACGAGAAACATTACTCCTGTTCTGGAGTTGTGCATCCGTTTGAGAAGACCGGTGTCTGGTGAAAACACAAGCTTTAGATTTCCTGGACCAATTTCAGTTATACCCTTCATTGGACTAAACGTCGATGGAGAGTGTCTGTTTTTGTTGCTTCCTATATCATTATGCATGCATGATACGAAAAGAGAATCATGAGTTAAAAGCACATCTTGCGTGTAACTCTCTATCGAATGTGTAAGGTTACCTTCACCGCTTGCTTTAGATATGAAGAATGTGTTCCAACCAAGTGGCGGCACTGTTGCTTTAAACACAAGCCAATACTTTGGAGCCTGCTGTGAAGATATTCCCAAATAAGCTTTCGAATAGTTACTTCTCAGGTTGCTCGTGACATTATCCATAGGAATGTATTGAGAATCAAGGGTGTTTCCTGATGAATCTTCCACGTTTAAACCTGCATCATTGACCTGGGACATACCGTGACTTTTAGTAAAACAGAGAAATTGAAAGTCTTCATTATTGACCTCAAAGAAGCAAGTAAACTAGATTTAAAAAAGCATGAAATCTAACCGGAATCCTGATGACTTCTGTACGATTCCATGCAAGGGAGTTATAGGCCACAAGAATCTGATTTAAGATGAAGCCATTGAGACAGTTGAAGCCTAAGCTGAGCATGAAAGCTATATATCCAAATGCTTATAGAATTACCAAGCTTTTCTGGTCTGAAATGGGTTCTTCCGTCACTGGACAATAGCTGATATTCATCGACGAGCACTGCTCATCAATTCCACGAGGAAAAGAATCACTCATTCATTATATATCCCACATAACCATGAAAATGGATTTTTTTTTCTAAACAAAAATGAGGTTCAAGGATCTTTGAACCTGAGTTAATGATATGTCAGGCTTTGTACGTGCCTTGTTCAGTAAGTGTGCCAGCGCAGAATTCACCACTGCTTCTGCCTAGGGGAAACATACAATGAAATCAGTTTACCTAGCCAAAGAGTTTTGAATAGTAAGTTTAATTGTTACCTCAGAAGCACCAAGTGCTAGGCGTTTGGCATAATCATTAGTAACATGCTGCTTGGCAGTTCCAGTGACACCATCATGGTGCTGCGCTATTCCTAAAGCAACACCAAGACTGCAAGTGTTTGGACCTCCAGATTTCTTTCCCACCAGAAACTCAAGTTGCCTTGCAGCCTGTTTTGTAAGCAAGTTCCTTGTTAAGTGTCTGAATTTGAGAAAGAAAGTAGAGAGACTCAGTAGGATAGTGATACCAAGTAGTATCCACTAAGAGAGCGAACATATCGTTTAAAAGAAGGGCGGCTGGTGAAGTAGCCAGTCCAGTAGGCGTTATCCCGATCTGCATACCTACATACAGTGAACACAGAAAGTAAAGCTCAACAAGATTGGACGAGAGGAATGAGTGTTGTTAAGTTTAAGATGATAGACACTGACGGGAAGAAGTCATGGGTCTTGAGAGGCCAAGTGATATTGTCGGCAGCATTCTTGGCATCAACATAGAGAGATGGTGTGGAGTACAATGCGTTCACACGGCCATCCTGCAAAAAAGAAAGTTGAGCTTGTAAGGAATGAGAGGGAGAGAAGTGAGACTGAGAGAAGGAAGAAACCTTGTTAACATAATGGATCAATCTGTCCATCTGTCTGAACCAAGACTCAGCGAACTGATACTGAAAATCATCACCCATTGTCCACATCACATGGTTCCCTCTAGTCACATTGGCCTGTCCATATATACATAAATTCCCATCAAAATAGTTACCCCCCAAGAAAGATTCAATTAGTAAAACTGTACATAATCGAAGGAAGCGTTGACGAAGTCATCAACGGCGTCCTTGATGTTGTAAGCATCCAAAAGAGGGTCATCCTGGAGAGGAGCGTAATCCTCAGTGATTTCATAGTGAAAGCCATGGGGTGGGCTATAGTGAACAGGGAATGTATTTGTGAATATCTGAGAAGAAGATGCAAAAGTTTCGGAACCTCTCCAGATGAACTCTAAGGATTTCTCGTCCTTGCGCTTGTCTCTTTCTTGGTAATCGATTCTGGCGAAATGAAGAGAATCGAAACCTAGCTCTGCTCCCAGGAGGTAAGCTTGCACTGAGGAATGACCAAAGGGATCAATCTGCCAAGCAGCACGTGGAGTGACGTTGAAATTGTGCATTATAAAACGATGACCTAACGTCATCTGGTCTATCATATCTATGTAATGGCACGTTGCTTCGTCGTGCATACTCCATCCTCCGTTCCTGCACCCACACGCCACATTTGTCATTCTGTGAAAATCAAAATTGATCAAACAATCGCACTACAAACACTTACACAAACTCAAGTGATCCGGAATGAACAAGCTTCTTCACTTGTTCGTGTGTCTCGGGGCTTTGTTCTCCCCACCACCGCGTAAAGAATGCCTTTTTTCATCATTTACACACACCAAACATATGTCATATTATATTATATGGTTTATCATCAAAACATTAATTGGTGGTTGATATAATTAAAAAGGCAATTGCTATGTTTTCACCATTTCAGCAAACACAAACTTTCTATTGGGATCGCGACGCAGCGAATCCACCACTGAGTCCATCACGTTTCTCACGCATGCTTTCTGATGACCAAATTAATCTCAAGTTGAGATCAAACATTTGAGAATTTATAGGTATATATATACATTCTCTAATATCTATATATATGTACCTGGATAGTGTTGTTTGATCCGATGTAGTACTGATCAACGGTTTTTAACCACCCAACATCGTCATGAGAATGCGGGACAAGATGCACGTTTAGTTTCCCCGGCACCACTCTAGCATCGGTTCCGTACTTAAGGTAGGCCCCATTAACGCTCTCCCAGGTAACAGATACAATAACACAGACCAACAAAGACAATCCCGGTATCACCATCGAGCTTCAGATGTTTCTTTCTTTTTACAGACAAACTTGTTATTATATATAACAAATGGAGAGAAAAAGAAGGGTCGTAAAGACCAATTTGTATCGTTGGTTTTTCCTCAGATCCAGACCACTCTCACTAACTGTTTCTCTATCATAATTTAATCTAATTGTGTCTAGATTATCACTTCACCACATAAATACTGTAATACTCCTTAATTAGCTTCTATAATAAGTTCATAATCCTACATGCGACCTTTATAATAATTGCCCACTAGTTACACCCTTACTTTTGGTATAAATAAAATCCATGTTCTGTAGCTTATTATTAATTATGTTAAAAGTTTTGATGCACATTTTTTTAGATATAAAAGAAATTATTTATTGATGCCTAAATGTATTAATATTCTGAATGTAAATTTCACTCCTTTAAAATGTTTTCTTAATGCAAAGTCTCTAAACCTGAGCTAGTGAAAGTGACCATAATGGTATATATATATATATATATATATATAAGCTCACAAGAGTTATGTAATTCCCCCCACCCCCATCTTCTTTTCAACTGCTGCTGTGTGTTGACGATTTGGAGCGAGAGATATTGAACATGCAAACATCTATGAGGTAATCCATAAAATGCAGTATACTGTTGGAATAAATATGATATGAAAAGGAAGTGAAAAGGAGTAGTTTGATGGTAATGATGCTCTCTTTAAATTGTTGATGCAAATCCTCACATGAAGAAGAAGAAAGATGAAGAATTGACAATGGCATCAGCTCCTTTATCTACATAATAATAATAAACCCCTCACAAGCTTCCTTCCTTCCTTAGTAGACTTCCACATTCCACTGCTCACTCTTCTTCAATTGCTTCTTGTACTCCAACCAATCGATTCCTGTTCAAAAAGCCCCCAGTTAATTAAGACCATTTGCAACAGCAGCAGACTTGCTTGGTTTCCAAAATATGAAATGACTTTAAAGTGCCTTACCATCTTTAGCAGCAAGTGAGACCATGATCTCATCGATACCCTTCTCCATACCCTTGAGACCACACATGTAAACAAAGGTGTTGTCTTTCTTCAGCAACTCCCACAGCTCTTCTGCATACTCTGCCATTCTTGTCTGTATGTACATTTTCTCTCCCTTCTCATTTGTCTGCTCCCTGCTCACCGCAAAGTCCAGCCTGAAGTTCTCCGGATTCTTCTCCTTCATCTTCTCAAACTCCTGTCATTATATATATCCATACAGGTCAGACAACCAGCTCTACGTACAAACAAGATTAGTTGCTGTGACTGGGATTACCTCCTTGTAGAGCAGTGAGCTGCTTGTGGGTACACCCAAGAAGAGCCATGCTAAGCCATTGAACTATATATATATAGCCAGCCAATGTCAAAAGGTGAGTGAGTTACACTATAATTGGAGAGTGTGTCAGAGAGAGTTTGAGATCTTAGTTTCACCTTGTAGTCCTCGTGCTCCTCAAAGAACATTTTCCACAAAAATGATCTGAATGGAGCTATTCCAGTTCCTGTTCCAAGCTAAGGTAAACGGAAAACAAACAAGTAATCACTACAAGTGTTGATTATTTTACTTGAAAAACACACGTGAGGGACATATATACCATGATGATAGTGGCATTGGGGTCTTTAGGCATAAGCATTTCTTTTCCAACAGGTCCAGTGATTTTCGCCTCATCACCCGGCTTCAAGTCGCCTGTAAAAGAAAAAACAGCAAAAGAGGTTTTAACCGTAATCAAACACCATTAATTGTTCTTCTTGGACTTACACAAGAAGTTGGAGCAGACTCCCTTAACAACCTCTCCGCTTTCGTTAGTGTAAACTAATCTCTTGACACAGAGAGAAACCTGCATAAGAAAGACCATTGCAGATCATAAGAGAGAATAATATCAAGTCTAGCATTAGTTTACTTGTCAGAGGGGGGAAAGCTCACGGTTTTGGAGTCCCCAAAGTCACCAATGGCACTGCTGGCGATAGAGTATAACCTGAGCTTGTGGGGCTTCCCGTTCTTGTCAATTCCTTCTGGAATAATTCCTATCGACTGCCCTTCTCTGTATGGAACCTCACCTACACTCCATTCATACTTATTTTTTACCAAACAACTTGAGGGAAAAAAAAATCAAAACATTCTAATGATTATATTGAATTTGGAACATTATAATGACTATATAGAGTACCTTCGGTGGTGAAGACAATGTGCCAGGTCTCACCGGGAGCGTCATCGCCAGTGATCCTGGTGTTCAAGAGGCAACGACCAGTGTAAGGGTCCTTTGGTTTGTATTTGTTGACAACAATTCCTTCTTCCTGTTTCTTTGACTCCTTGGCTACTTTCACTGGCGCCTCTGTTGACACCTGAGCCTTCACTCTTCCCCCATAAACACACGCCTCTCTGTAGCACAACGTGCTCTGTACATATGCATGATGCCCCCCAACATCAAGAAGACAAAAATATTTAAGCCTTGTTTTTGGTCAGAGATGGTGATTAAGAAGATGATACCTTGTTGTTGAAGAAAATCCTTTGAGGGGAGACGAAGGAAGTTTTGGAGGGAAGAGAAGAGGACTTGGATGATGGATAAGAGACTGCAGCACCTATAGCAGCAGCAGCAGCCATGTTTGTTCAACAATGCAAGGAAGATGGGTAGGCCTCTCTGTCTTTCTTCTTGGCTAAAGATCAGAGAAAAAAAAATGTTAGAGGAAAGCTATATGATATGATCAGGTTTGTGATTGGCTGTTTGTAGATTGTGTGAAGGAAAATGCGAGGCCAAGTGTTAAGAGGATAAGTTATTACAGCTTCCTCATTTGTCTCCAGTTAGCATTGTCATACAGCTATATCCACACCACAGTTTAGTGCTTAGTGGGCTACATAGTGGGCTTAATTAATTAACAAGTAGTGGGCTTAATTAATTAACAATAGGCCTCCTGGACCCAAGACACTAATGATTAAAAAGTCGAATCAAAATACATGATGCCTTGGAAAGAGACAGAGTAGAGCCACCCATATCACAAATAGAAATAGGCCGTCTTGTGTTGGTCCTCTCACAAATATAATAATAGCAGTTGAACTGGAAAACAAAAATGGGAACAAAACATATGGGAGATTCAAATTACAGCTGGGATCTATCTTTCTTCTGCACCCACCTGTGGTCGAGTCAGGGAATAATGGCATTTACCGATCCCATGACCTCTTCCACCTCGTGACCAAAAACAGTTCTTACTTATCATCCAAAACCACTCAACACTGTTTCTTTGGTTTGGCTACTTCACACAACCAAACTAATTACAACCCCAAAACCCCACTTATCTTACAATCAACAATACATATGTATATATCACATTGCCCTGTCTCCATTTATTGTCCTCTTCTAGTATATATACCATTTAAGACTACCGAGGATTCCTGTGCCCTGCAGTGCTTGGAGGAACTCTCGGCGAACTTATGCTCGCTGTTCTTAGAAGTCTCCTGAACTCATGCAGGCTTATTTTCCCGTCTCTGTCTATGTCTGCTTCATCCAGTAGTGGGTCTATTGACCCTTTTATTCCCGTGTGCTGTTTAATTCACCAAAACATTTAAGACGCTTCGTTTTTTCTTTCTTTTTTTATTATATCATCTCCTCAACAAAAAAAAAAAAAAGAGAGAATATTATAGATATGAAAAAGCTTACCATTCGAAGCTCCTCAGGGGTTATGTACCCGTCTTTGTCTATGTCGAATTTCTCAAAAGCTGCTCTTGATCTTACCTGCCATTTCTCTGAGTCATGTTCTTCCAGTTGATGAACATGTAGAGCTGCTGCTACAAACTCTGTGAAGTCCACTAACCCATCAGTGTTGCTATCAATCTGTCTCCACCAAACATTACAAGATCGTTTCAGATTATATGGAAACTACATCTCTCAATGCTATTGCAATGGCGAAGAAAATTGTAATTACCGCTTCAAGTATCTCGGCAACTCGTGAATCCTTCAGTTTCCAGGGAAGATCTTTGGCAAGTGCCTGTACATTAACGAAAGATACTACATTATATGATCATGCGTAGACGTAATTAGTATTGTTCTTGAAGTAAACTCGTCATAAATTTCACTTACCTGTCTCATCTCCTCAAGACTAATGACACCGTTTTTATCCACATCAATAGCATCAAACTGATCTCTGAGGTCAGAGATCTCTGCCTCGTCGAGCGTGCTAGCAAGAGCCTGCCAGAAAGGAGACATAGAGCATAAGAGACAAGCCCTGATCTCTCTAGTTTTTTTTTTTTTTTTCTTACAACTTCCTAGTTCGGGCTTACCCGCAAAGCAAACTGCTTAAGACGGCTGTATCTCACAAACTGACGTAAGTTGTTCAGAACTGAAATGTCGACAGGGATGTCAGTGGCATTGCCTCCTTCTCTAACCCACGCATGTGCTGCAGAGACAAAAGAGCAGTATTTTAAGATTCCATTGCAGATGATCAAATCACCAACTAGTACTCAAAAGTAAGGACCACACATACACAAGGCTTGTGCAGCAGTTAGGCGTGCTCGTGGGTCTTTAACAAGTAACTTTTTAACAAAATCTTTGGCGCTGTCACTTATAGTTGACCATGGTTTGCGACGGAAGTCAGGTTTATTCCTTAAGACCTATAGACATATAGTAAGAAGTCAGAGAGAAATAAGACATATATAAATAGAAATCCAATGAAAGGGTTTTAGGAACCTCACCTCCTTAAAAATACCGTCCTCAGTCCTATCCCAGAAAGGGCGCCTTCCACAGAGTAAAATATAGGTAATAACACCAATGCTCCAGACATCAGATTCAGGGCCTGATCTGCGCTTAAGTACTTCAGGAGCAACATAATAGGCGCTACCAACAATGTCATGGAACTTTTTCCCTGAAAACATTTGAGTTTTTTTACCACACAAATCAACATAATTAGGCTCTACCACTTAGTTGGCGAGGACTTTGATAGCGCCTCTACATACAAATCAACACAATTTCAGTGAGTGATATTTTGAAAGCTTCTACTAACCTGGTTTGATAAAATCGGATAGACCAAAATCTGTAGCCTTAAGAGGCGAATCCAGTTTAGCTGATTTGAACAAAAAATTCTGCAAGAAGTGGGAAGAGGAGGATATTAAAAACAAAGTGAAAAGGAAAGCAACAACTCGCCTAAGAGTAAGAGAAGGGAAATAATAAAAAGTACCTCAGGTTTCATATCTCTATGAACAAGACCGTGGAGATGACATTCACCAGCGACTTTGAGCATCTGCCTGACGACAACGGCTGCATCCTTCTCGGAGTAACGACTATCTTTCCTGAAAGAAAAGCGTCAATAGAGAGTAAGATTGGGTAATTATTTCTCAAAATAGCAGCAGTGGGAGAGAATAGATGGGTAACTAACTAACTTGGATAAAATCCGGTCCAGCAATTCGCCTCCCTCGCACAGCCTAATGCAAAAGAGTGGAATGTGAATGCTGATAGATGATAGACAATTGAATGTAAACGAAAAACAAAGGGAAGGGAGAGAGAGTATCAATCTGACTCACTCCATAACAATGTAGACATAGTCATCATCATCAAAGGCATTGTAAAACTGGACAACGTTCTCGTGCCCTGAAAGAGCTTTAAGAATCTGAACCTCTCGCTTCACGTCCTCAACCGCAACTGGAAGAACCATCTGTCAGCAACAAAAGGAAAAACAGTAAGTGTAGGAGGACCAATGTTGCAAATGAAGGCAGCAAGAAGAGCTCATGTTGGTAGGGAATTAAAATGGAGAATCAATACCTTGACGAATGCTTTGGACAAATTAAAACAGTTATTCGGAGAATCTAGCCGGCAATTGAGATGGAATAGTATATAATAGAATGGATTTAACAAAAGGCATATTGAGATACCCACTAATTTTAAAAAGGGAATTAGAATCCCACAATCCCTAAACCAGCAGAAACTTTTGGGGATGAGAGAAACAGGAACAATACCTTACTCTTATCGAGCCTCTTGACGGCGACACGATCGCCAGTGGACTTGTGGATGGCAACGTAAGTATAGCCGAATTGACCATGACCCAGCAACTTCCCTATGCTATACTGCTCGTGGAAGTCTTTGTCGTATCCAAATTCGGTACGCTTCCCGCATGAGATTGCGCCTGGTTTCCGCTTCGTATTGGTGGTGGTAGAGGAGGGCTTCTTATCCTCCTTGTTCTCCGTAGACTTTGGGTTCTTCTTATTATTACATCCTCCCTTGTTTTTGGTCTTCGTCTGACCACTACTTCTTCTGCTGCTTCTGCTGCTCGTACCTGTGACTCTAATGGCCGAGAAACACACACCCATTGATATGATTGATGACTAAGCAGAACTAGAAATCTGATTCAAAGGGAAACAAACAATAGTCGATGATGGATTTGGGAGTTGGGAAGAAGATTCAGTTTAATAAACAAATCTGACAAAATGAAGAAGAGAGGAAGGAGGAGAGAGTTGAGTTGGTCAAACCCAAAGAGCGAGTGAGATTCATGCCACGAAATCTCCTCTCCACTTTCCTCCCCCCCTTTAGTCCTTTTGCCTTTTCCTTTTATTTTTTTCTTTTTTAACTTTTTTATATACACACACTAGTATCTTGTGGGCTTTTGTTACCATTCCAACTACCATATTTATATACTGATAAAAGGTCATTTTAGACCTGATATTCCTGCAAAACGGGGTGGTTTAAGATTTGTATTTGTATGGTGTGAAAGCCTAGACCCAATAGAAGCAGCTCCATGTGACAGGCCCGACAGCATCCCGAAAACACTTCCAAATATCACTTTTATTTTTTTTTTATTATTGTCACGACATTATTATTGTGCTATGTACACATTTCTTACTACATTCCTATGTTTAACTAACTCTATAGACCAGCTTAGCCTGGATTTGGTTCAACTCGCTGTCTCTGTAACAGCGAGCATTATGATTAACTTATTTTATAATACAATTCCTTAATCTTACATTTCCTGCTTATTTACCATTATTTTCGTCTACCAAGTTGACTTGGTCTTTTCAACACAGGTTTCCCATTCAACACAATATAATTCTTATCTAATGCGTTTACGTTTTGTGTTTTCAGTCTTCTTCTTTTTTCTTATCACAGAAATTTACACAACACAACACAGCAAGTTGATCAAAAAAAAAAAAAAAAATTTACACAACAAATTATATTTTTTTTCTTGATCACTTTCACATGCCACGCCAACGCGCAACCGTATTCCAATAACTCTTGAGCTGGTACTAGTATTAAACAAAATTAAAATACTTTTGAAAGAAACTGTTGAACAACTAAATAATGATGATAAAATCGATGTATTTATGTATGTAGTAATGATTACGGGAAACACTTAGCAGACTGAATCTGAAGTGCTTTTGCTTTTTTTCTGACCCTTTTTCTAATATAGTTGTCCAGATAGAAAAACGTGTGTCATGTTAGCCTAAACTATATATTATACCTATATATAAATAGTATTAATTATGGCTACTAGGCCTTTCTTAAGAATGTTTTGATAGCTAATTAGCCAACCTGGCTTCCAAGCCGTTCCATGTGTTAAGGTTTATCATGAGCTAATCAAAAATATATGGTTAATGAATATATTTGGCATTAACAAAACCCATATCAAAGAGTTGTTAATTTCTGAGTTCGCGCTGGATTTCCGGCCAAGTTGAACCGGTTCTGTCTTTGTTTCTTTAACTTTGTCAGAACACAATCCCAGAAGATACTCTTTTAAGATCTATATATAGCTGTAGACACCCCATTCATCATCTACAAGATACAAAAAGTCACCACCCATACGTCTTCTCTCACCAACAATCTCCTGTCACCAAGCTAGTTGCATTTCTCTTCCTCAGTGACCGCATGCATTTCTGCGGTTTTGCCTCTGAATTTTTTATACTATACTTGCAGCGTGCAAGGGTAATAATCTTTGGAATCAACAAAACTAAAGAGAGAGACCATGCACGATGATCATTCCAACTCCTTAATTAGGCTTTAGCCCATAACTTATCAACTAATGGATTGGGCCGTTATAACCAGCATAGTAATTACGGAGTTTTTAATCGGGGCATAGCAAGGGCTGCCAAAGGCCCATAATGCTTTATCAACGAGAGTCGCAACGGCTAGTTTTCTGAAACGGCTCCTTCCTTTCGTGTACGAACGGAAAGTGGTCCCAACGGCTAGTTTTCGGAAACGGCTCCTTCCTTTCCTGTAATAGAGTAGGTCCCAACGGCTAATTTTTATTTCAAAACCCTATTGGTTATGACTGCCTTTAAATACTAGAGACACAGCAGTCACCATACTCACTCACTTGTCCAAAAACTCCTCCTTTAAGCATTTTCGATTGTTATTATTAGTCTCCGTTCAACATTCCCCCAGAAACTAGTAGTCTTTTAGATCTAGATGGAAACACCTTCATCAACGAGAAGAGTGACGAGATCTCAGACCCTCTCTGCCATGAAAGGCTCCGCCACCAATCATCTCTTATCATCAAGTAAGCCTCCATATGTTTCTCTGTTTCATGAATCTGGACTGGATCGATATTTAAAATGGCCTAGTTTCAGAGAGTTGTATCCTAATTGATTAGTTGATTTGTATTCTATTCAGACCCTCTAACTCTTTTTCTTCTATATTGTTTCTGAATTTTGTAGAGAAACCAGAGGAGCCGAAATCAAGGCAAAGAAACGGTGCAACACCGAAGCAAGACAGGTTAGCATTGTTCGACATAACCAACGACTCTCCAATCGTAGGACTGGCGATGCAGACTCCATCTTCAGGAGTGGTTGGGAAGAGCAGAATCAAGAGCACTCCTGGATCTGGTGAGGCTCTCTTGAGAGGCCAAGTCAAGAATCTGTTGCAGAAGGTTGAAGAAGAAGAGGCACATCACCTTATTACAAAGTATTCAGTTGAATCTCGTCCCTTCATCCATCTAGTTACTTCTCCCATGGGACTTCTTGCCCCAACTCCGGCCAACACCCCACAAGTTCTTGATGCAGTGCAGCAGATTGTTATCACATCTCCCGTTGTCTCGGCACAGCTGAGAGCAGCAGCATCTTCTTCTTCTCAGGTAAGACTAAGTAATTCTGTGTGTGGGTAATAGAATAGAGATGATTGTGGTCAAATGCTAAGTAAAAATGATGTTACTTTTTGGACATCCAGGTGGATGAAAGCGAGGTGATTGTGGTGGAGAAAGAGGAGAGCTGCTTAGACAAGAGTCCGAGCATAACAAGGTCATTGCTGCTGGATTTTAGTGATAAGTCAGAGCTGTGGGAGAGCTCGGACTGTTCTTCTGTGGTGACTCAGAACCCAGAGGATGATAACTCCTCTGTGTGGTCGATGCAAGTCAACGCAAGTACCAAAGACGAAGAGGATGATGAAGAAGAAGAAGTAGTGTATCCTTACAGGGAGAGAGATGATGATGAAGAGGAATACTACTACGAAGAGGATGAGGAGGAAGTGGATGGGTTGAGCGAGGGAATGAGAAAGATGAGCTTCGCAGGGAAGCACACTCGGTTTGTGTATGACAGTGAACTTGAAGAAATGGTGGAGGCTGAAGAGCAAACTCCAGGAGTGCTGCGTTTGAAAGTTTTTCCCTCACCAACAGGAAAACATCATGTTAGATTCACCGACGAAGAAGACGAATGATATAACTCCATTTTTATGAGTTGTGGACAAAGCAGCCTCACATTTGTCTCAACTTTTCTTATAATTGTTTTGTTTTGGGGTTCCCAGTTCTGGTACTTGTTGTGCCTATTATTACATTGGTGTTATTTTTCAATAACTAAAGTGTAATCGGATTATGATGTTTTCTTGTTTTTCTAAGCTTCTCTTGCTTGTTATGTGTGCAAAGGCTTTTGAATACAACGGCAGTCCATCAAAAGCGAACCAAAAATCATGATTAGAAAGTTGCATTTTGAACATTAGTTAGTCCAGAAAATGAGACTTAATTGGTTTATGGTGTGCAGTATCAATGAAAACCACTTCTGCATCCAAATAAATACAAAAGTACCTTGTTGTGTTCATATATGTCATTGACCTTCACTAATGTGTAACTGGTAACCAAGAGGGTCTCATACAAGTTGCAAGGAAAGCCTGCAGCAACATATGATGAGATCAAGGGTTAGTTTTTGCAATGGCCTTTGATGGGTGGGTGGCTACACAAGAATGTTTGTTATTAACATTAGTTACAAGTGTCTTTTGCAGCTTGAGGTCCAACTTTATTTCACTGGAACACTAGATTAGAGTCCCTTCGAATTAATAATATTGGGCTGGTACAATATATAAGGAAAGCTCACTAAAGGCCCAAATAACTTTGGTGCGAAAATAATTAACTAACTGTTAATCTTCCTCATCCTTGCACCAATCGTGTTGGCACGCGGGGGTTAATAGAAAGATTCGTTCTACAACACATCAAGTCAACCCGACCCGACCCGAATTCGTCCCCCTTTGTCAAATCGGTTGATCGGAGGGGTAAAGTTCATCCGTGACGCCAATTCTTGGGGTTTGTCATTTGATTTTCCGATTCCTTTGTTATTGTTCTCTGGCAATTTGGCTTATATAAATACTGATTCATTGATTGATTGGTTTTGGACCTTTTTTTTCTGGAATGAAATTGATATTGATATTGAAGGGACATTTTGGTTGTGTTCATCATGTTTGTAAAAGTTGAATTTCTCCAATTTTCTTGTTCCTTGATTGTCTTCATAGGCTCTAACTTAGAGCCTATAACTCTATTTGTTGCTTGTTAGTCTAAAGCTTTGTTGTTGGTTTTTTTTTTGTCCAGCTTTCTAGGAATTTAGGATATGGCTGGAAAGCAAGAGGTGTCTTCCTCCTCAATTTTAGAATCTAACATCATTGACGATCATGATGCTGATCTCTCTACGGGAAGGAGCCCTGAGTCCAAGGAAGTTTCACATTTGGAGATTGAGTCTCTATGGAGCCGAGTGAACACCGCAACAGCGTTATTGACCTACCTTAAATCAAAAGCAATCACTGTTGCTACCGCTGATTTGTCTCAGCTTGGTGATGAGCTTGTCATCAATGATTCTAAATTGATTGCTTTCTCGGGGGCATGTGAGGGTGTCGAACGTGATCATACTTATGTCTCTGAGATGCTAAATCATGTAGAGTCAGTTTCAGGCGTTATGGACTCTCTCGCTAGGCGTGCTATGGTCGCTGAATCCGAAGCAGCTATTCAAAAAGACAAGCTTATGTTGAGTCAGCAAGAAATTCAAAGGAAGGTTGGCCAAATCAACAACATGTCCATGAAATTAGAGGACATGGAAAAGTTTGCTCTCGGGACCACTAGTATTCTCGGTGAAATGCGTCAGAGGGTGGATGATTTGGTGGAAGAGACGTCTAGACAGAAGGCGAGAGCTACGGAGAATGAGCAGGAACTCTGTCGTGTTAGGAGAGACTTTGAGTCCCTTAAATCCTATGTTTCAAGTCTCATCAGCGTCAGAGAGACCCTCGTCTCCTCGGAGAAGCAGTTTCAAACTATCGAGAGACTTTTTGAACGGTCAGTTCTATATGCACTTTCCATTTTTTTCTGAGAAAAATATTCCTTCTTATTTACTTTCCAAGTCTGTATTAATGTGTAACTGCTTTATGGGGTTATAAATACGTAGTCATTCCTGGGATTGGAGATAAGATTGGTGTTCTTTGTAGCTAGTCCGAAAAGCTTCATCTTTCTTGTGTGCTCAATTAGGGACTCATATTTTATTTCCTATTATTAGTTAGTGTGTGAGTTCATGAGGGTGTCATTTGTTGTTGATGAAGCAGGCTTGTTGCAAAGACAACGCAGTTGGAAAGCGATAAAGTGCAGAAAGAGGCAGAGGTTCAGAAACTAATGGAAGAAAACGTGAGACTCACTGCTCTTGTGGATAAGAAAGAGGCGCAGCTTCTGGCCATGAATGAGCAGTGCAAAATGATGGCCCTAAACTCCATATAATGATAAGAAATGTGTGAGAATTTGCTAATTATATCACTTGTAACATAAAAGACCCTCATTTGATACAAACTGCCGTCTTCTTCCTTGTTTGTAATTGTATGATATTGATACCACTTTTGCCTGTGGAAAAAAAATAATAAAAGGGGGGGAGAACCTCTATACATATGTGATTTTGTACGTTCTCTTTGCACATAAGATTACATTATGGTCTGGCTTAACTTTACTTACCTTGCACCAGGTTTAGGGTTTTAGGCTTGATAGGATTGGCTGAGACTGAGAGAGAGAGATTTGAACGGACCGGTAATGATTGGTGGCTGAGAAGATGCGGCTGCACGAGACTGTATGGGCTTTCTGCTTGAATGGGGTTTGTCTGTAATACATCATTGCCCTATTTCTTTTCATCCACAGAACATGCGGAGCCGTCGTCGCCCATCTTCTCCTTCAGCAATTTGAAAGTCCCAAACATTATTTATATTATTATGTTGGTACACGTTACTTCTTCAGTCATCACTGTGAATTTACACGATCTTGATTGAACCAATAGAAACATGGGGAACTCACTCGAATTGATGAAGCTGCCAAGAGTTCATATAGTTGCATTTGGTTATATATATATTTTATTATTCAGGTCTAATAGAAAAACTTCAGCACATGGTGAGTCCCATAACGTTGAAACATCATGTTTTATGTATGTGTGTCGTGTATATATTAGCACATATGTGTCTCTGCATATAAATATGAGCCACCAACCATCTCTTTATCCATAAGAAGAAGAAGAAGAAGAAGAAGAAAAAAAAAGAAGGATATGGGAGTAGAAAGGGGAAGTGGTAAGGGCCTAAAGCAGATGCTTAAGAGATGTTCGAGCTTGGGAAAGAAGAGCACAGTCCATGTTAACTTTAATGGAGTCCCCAAAGGTCACTTCGTCGTTTACGTTGGTCTCTCCAGATCCCGACACATCATTCCTATCTCCTTCCTCACGCACCCCATCTTTCAGGTACTCTTTCTATTTCTATACACACATATATAAAAATATATAAGTATTCTCCTAATTAATGGAAGCTGTCATTGATCGTTGATCAGATGTTGCTGCGACAATCCGAGGAAGAGTTTGGGTTCTACCAAGACAATGGCCTAACTATTCCTTGTGATGAAGACTTCTTTCTCTCTCTCATCTCCTCCATTAATCAGCTTTGACAAGACATATATGAACAATATGCGAGCTCCTGCTTTGCTGAGTCAACTTGCGCCTGTGTAACTACTTGTGTTTATATATCCTCTTCCTCGGTTCTCATGTATTAATATTGCATGTCATTTGAGAGGAGTACGTATTTATTTTTAGCCTCATCTTCTATGAAAGGTTTACAGACCAAATTAAAGCTAGCTAGGGTTGTGTTTTAATTCGCTTTACGGAGAGAAGCTAAACAAGGACACATCACGCAACTACATTGGCTCTTGCTCTCATCTTTTTTTTTTGTATATTCTGATTGGACCCTCAGTATGTTGTCCTTTTGCAAATTATTATATCTCTAACATCAAACATATTTTCTCCCTCTAGGGCCATATGGACCCTTCTTCACCAAATAGAGAGAGGTCACATTATATATAACTCCCAACCCACGACCAAAAAGTTCCAGAGTTCTAGCTAATTAGAATTTCTCATATTTGATACTTACTCGCAAGTACATATGTTATCATTACCATTTTGAGAATTATCTTTATAAATAATTTATGTACTAACATGGATATCAACCCTACCTTGCAAAGTGGACTTTATCCATGAGATAAGCTTGTCACAAAAACAACAATGATATATTTAAATTTTTGTAAAAGCTAGATTTTCATTTAAGTTAAACAAATGTTAGAGGTGGCATATCACTACATAATTAAATGTACGACAAGACTTTATTCCTATCATTATTAAATTTCATATTGATTAAAACAAAACAAAATTATATAAGCAAGGGTCTTCTACAACGCATAATTTCCCGACACTTGGCCCCCAATGTATGATTTCATCATGATATTAATATTGGTATATCATTTGAGAGGTGATGTAATTGATGTTGCAACGATCAAATGTTTTGTTAATTATTAGAAAAAAAAAAAACTATCTTATATGATAACCACCATCCAATCATGTTAGATCGGGCGATAAAAAAAAAGTAACTTGTGCATAACAGTTTCAGCTAGTCTTTATCCATTTAGTGACAAGACAAATCTGCTCTAAACTATAACTAGCAAAAAGTCTAGATATGGGATAGATCTTGAACGACCTTTTCTATCGAGAAGGTTGTAACAACCCAATACCAAGCCCATAATTTTTTTTTAAAGAGAATGGGCCCTCTACAGCCCAATTGCACACAAGACCTAGGGTTCCTACAACTCTAGTATAAAAAGGACCCTAGCCTCCACTTTTTGTCTTATTAGCAAACTAGAAGCGAAGCTCTGCAGAGAAGTCCCGGAGACCGGAAACCCTAGCCGTCAATCTCTCTCTCCTCCGCGCCGCCTCTCTTTCTCCTCTCCCTCTCTTCTCGCCGCCTTCCTCTCTCTCTCCTCGCCGTGAGCCGGTGGTGGTGCTGGGTGTGTGGAGACTTTCAGATCTCATCTCTTTTTCCCCTCTTACTCCCAGATCTAGATCTCAGATCTCTTGCTAAGGTGAGGTGATTCGAAAACCAGATCTGTCTTCTTAATCTCTATTCTGATTGATGCGGGAATTAGGGTTAGATAGTCCTTGTTTGAAAGTTAAGTTGATAGATCATAATGGGAGTTAGGTTGTTAGATGAATGAATCATGATGCATAAGAACCTTCACACTGTTTAAATGGGACTTAATGAACTGCCTTGTGTTGATGTGGATAATGATTGGTATGAATGATTGTGTGAGTGATTTGTGTCCCATTCTATGATGATGAATGAAAGCTAGGTTGTTAGAAAGAAGTGAATGCTTAAGTTGATAGATTTGTTAGTTGGTAACAGTTGTTAATAATGATGAATGTAAAGTGATTTGCTTATAGTTTCTAAAGTTGAAGATAGATGAATATGAAGTGATATCTCTTGGTCTTGATGTATGAGATTATGAATGCTATGTGAATTGTGTGAGACACCGATAACGGGTGGCGTCTAGAGTCGAGTATAAGAATGTAAACAAGAATGACTTAAGGTGAATTAAGTATGAGGATGAGAATGATAAGAAGTATGAGTATGAGTATGAGTATGAGTATGAGTATGAGTACGAGTACGACTATGAGTATGAGTACGAGTATGACTATGAGTATGAGTACGAGTATGACTATGAGTATGAGTACGAGTATGACTATGAGTATGAGTAGGAGTATGAGTATGAGTACGAGTATGACTATGAGTATGAGTACGAGTATGACTATGAGTATGAGTATAAGTACGAGTATGACTATGAGTATGAGTAGGAGTATGAGTACGAGTATGAGTACGAGTATGAATACGAGTATGAGTATGTATGAGTATGAGTATGAGTATGAGTATGAAAATGAGAATGTGTATAAGTATGAGAATGAGAACGTGTAAGAGAATGTGAATGAGAACGTGTAAGAGAATGAGAAAGTGGATAAGAACATGTATGAGGATAAAGTCGTGTCAATGAACTTGCTTGAAGTCCTGTTTGGACCACCGAGAACGGGTGGGCGTCTAGAGTCTAGGATGTGTAACCTGCGGGACAGTAGCCTAACACGAGGTACCCGCAGGGGGCCCACGGGACAGTAGCCTAACACGAGGTACCCGTGGGCGAGAAGTGAGTGGCCGTGCAAGGACGGCGTACGCAGAAGAGACCTCTGGGAGGGACCTGCGGGATAAGAAATAGGTGCCTTAAGATCGAGTCAAACATGGCTATTAAGACCTAGGTGGCAGACAGTGCTGGGAGCCAACGAGCTGCAACTCGGATAGTCATTTAGGAAGCTGTAGGGGGGACGGATTTCCCGAGAGAGGGCGCCCCTTCCAGGTTAGGCCGGAACGTGTAGGGACATCCGTAAACGGCCATAGGTCCGTAAGTCTAAGTTGAGTGACGAGTCTAGTTCATAGATTGTTTGTGTGACTGAATCCATGTGAAGCAATGACTGAGTTCTTGCGGTGTATGAATGCTAGGGTGTTAGAATTCCATGTTGAGATGTCATATAGTATGGTTTGTATGTTGCATATTGAATGTAGTGGCTGGTCGGTCATGTTGCCGTATGAGGTAGTGTAGAGAATTATGCGGGCAGGCTAGCTAGAGTCACTTCACTGAGTAACCCCAATTGCTCATCCCTCCATTCCGTTCTCCCTATGTGCAGGACTGTATGTAGAAGTATGTGGATATGGGTGGACCGAATTTCACTAAAGATGCGTCCGCCGACTTCTGGGACCAGTAAGGACACGTAGGGTTGTCTAATTGAGTAGACACGTGTCCGTAACACCCGGTTGCTGAACCCTGGTCGGACGCCGGGGGATCGGGTTGTTACAAAGGTTCTCCAGCTTCTTCGTAGTGATCTTGAAACCACCATTTTCAAAATCTGGTGCAGAGAGGAGAGAAACTCCCATAACGTTAAACAGAAAAATAAGACGATTTCACAGCTTGGTTTTGGTAAGTGGAGTGTATATAACACGGATTAATGGAAACGCATCATTTTGGTAAGTGGAGGAGTGTATAGAAAAGGGCCTCATTTTACAACCATGGGCTTCTTACTAAGTGGTTTTAAGGGCCTTGTATAATAGAGTAAGCCCAAATTTCTGACAAGAAGGTTTCTTCGAATACACCCAATCTTCTTCGTCATTGTATGGAAACAATGGACAAGACGCATCGTTTAAGGGATAAGGGGTACGTGTCTTACATCTACAACGTAATGCTAGTACCGACACGAAGAAAAAGAAGAGATCTTTCCTACTTTAGTATTATCCATCCATCACCCTGTCTGTCATGGGATTATTATGAACACGTACGTACTCGGGATCTCTACTTTGAAAGCTCGGAAATAAATATCCATCCCGTTTCTTTAATTAAAGTAATAAACGGTTCGGTCTACGTCCGGACACGCGTCTGGAAGCACCACGCCGACATTTACCACTGCTGCCACGTGTGACTTCAGTTATAATGATTCACTAATCTAGTAGTTAATCCATATCCGGAACTGGACCTATAAAGAGTACCCTCCATGAGCCTTACGAACATTCATCAATCAGTCAGAACTCAATATCAAAGTCTCATAATATCAAACAGAAAACAGTTTTAGCTAGCTCAAAGTGTTTGCTTAGAAGAAGAAGATGGCGTCTTACCAGAACCGACCCGGAGCTCAGGCCACTGACGAGTATGGAAACCCGATCCAGCAGGTTGACGAGTATGGAAACCCAATTGGTCGTGGAGGAGCTACCGGAGGAGGAGGTTATGGAACTGGTGGAGGATACGGCGGAGGAACCGGCACTGGTGGAACCTACGGGACAGGTGGCGAAGGCTACGGGGCTGGAACAGGAGCCCTGGGAGCTGGCGTAGGAGGTAGACACCACGGCCAGGAGCAACTCCATAAGGAAAGTGGTGGTGGTGGCTTAGGAGGAATGCTCCACCGCTCTGGATCCGGATCCAGCTCTAGCTCGGTACCTTAACCCATTTATACAAGCATTCCTAAATGTGGCGTATTTATTTTTTATGTATACACATATGTATTAACAATCCTTATATCATGATAGGAGGATGATGGACAAGGTGGGAGGAGGAAGAAGAAGGGAATAACAGATAAGATTAAGGAGAAGTTGCCAGGTCACCATGATCAGTCTGGTCAATCTCAAGGCATGGGGATGGGAACTACCACCGGTTATGACGAGGGAGGCTACGCTGGTGAACGCCATGAGAAGAAGGGGATGATGGAAAAGATCAAGGAAAAGCTTCCCGGTGGCGGTGGTCATTAAGCAATTATACAAGTTAAACTTTGGATGCATATATAAATTAAAATAAAGGAGAGTTTGTAACACAGTCGCATCCGGACCTTTTACTTTTAGGTGTGTGTGTGTGTGCGTCCTGCGATGTGTTAATGGCTTATATGAGTGTGTTTATGGGCATCGTTTGGCTCTTTTTATGTTCTTGAGATGTATGTATGGTAAAGTATTCTGTTCTTTAATATCTATATATCTATCTACTTTCTTGTTATGTTTCTGACCATGTCCATCGGCGGTTTTATTGAGGGGTTCTAAATGGAAAAAGGGAAAAAAATAAATGAAAAATGAAAAAAAACAGGCAGAACCGCCTCTACATGAAGAGGTAAAAACCCCATACGTGGCAGATGCATATTGACTTGAGGAAAAGTGGACTCTTCTAGATGCATATTGACTTGAGGAAAAGTGGACTCTTCTCTTCGTATTCTTTCTTTCTTCTCGGATAATCGTCGATGTCTCTTCACCAATGAGCAGAGTAAGGAATCTGGTGGCTTCAATCTCCACCCTTTCAACAAGACGATTTCTTCTTCTACTTTCCAATGCAATCCACTCGCGATTAATTTACAAACCCACCTGAGTCGCGAACCTCTGCAACTATTTTCTTCTTCTTCTTCAGCTAAACCCCCTGGCGATTATTTTTGTAAGAGAGCTCCGATTTTGCTCAGGATCTTCCCACACGACAAGCTCCGTGTGCTCAGGATTTGTTTGTATAACCAACTCCATGTCGAGTTGTCGACCGTCAGTTCGTGACGGCTTTTGTCCGAAGTTGGGGTTCCTATTCAACGTTTTCCTACGCAATCTTAAATCGAGTGATGGGCCTTAAGCGACTTAACTTCGGCTGATAATATTTTGGGCTTTTGTTTGCAGATGTAAACAAATAGCATCAAGTTACTCAAGTAAACAATTGCATGAATTGTTACGAAAAAAATAAAAATGGCATGAAAAAGTATTATTCTCGAAGTTGAATAAAAAGACCAAATATGGAAAAATAGAATATTGAAAAGTCTACGTACATCAACGCTGTTTGCCATATTTTAGTAATGTTAATTTGTTCGCTTTTGTTGCACGAAAACAAAAGGAAAAATATAGATTGTTTGGTTTAAGCGAGGGAGAGCAGTTGAAGCTGTTTCTCAATGGTTTTGTCATTATCTACCGTTTATTATTGTCTTTGTCGTACTCAACCAATCCGAAAGACACCAAAAGATTACTACTTTGCGGCTTCTTTGTTGATCTCGTCAATGTCAACCAAGTAAAAAACTATAATGCACACGCAATTGTTTTACTCGGTCATTCTTCATGTTAATCTCTCGATTTTAAATATCATAAATCCGTAGAGCAATTTATATGTTTGGTAAAACTATTGACTAAATGAATGGTTGGGATTTCGATTATTTTTTGGATTAATTTACCACTAAACTCATTATTTTTGTTCTTGTCTGCTTTGCACGGTGCTGCGGCCTATGCAAACTCAAGCTAGAACACAGGTAAAAGGGTAACATCATCATATGGGTTGCACAAATAAAGTGATCATTATTGATGAGCGATATAAAAAAAAAAGTCTAACAAATCATGTATTCATACCAATCCTTAAAAGAATAATGTATCCATCTAATCCAATATCTAAGATTAGTTACCAACTCCAACTCCTTTCTCAAAAGTCCACAATGTACTCTATAAATGCTATACATTTCCATCACAAGAAAATCATCAAGTTACAAGAAAACGAGTTATATTCCAACGAGTACTTGTTGTTAAAAAAAAAAAAAAAAAAAATCAACGAGTACTCATCAAGAAAAAGTATTCTCAAAAAATGGCCGTGCCATTGAACATTCTTATCGTAGCTGTCTCCCTTATCGCCTTATCTCCTCTTTGTTTGTGTTCCAAAGCCTACGGAAGTGGAGGCTATCTCTTCCCTCAGTTCTACGACCACTCATGTCCTAAAGCTCAAGAGATCGTTAAGTCCATTGTCGCTAAAGCATTCGCACAGGATCCTCGCATGCCTGCCTCCTTGCTCAGACTCCATTTTCACGATTGTTTCGTCAAGGTCTCAACCTTTAGCAACTAATTCGTCAACATTAACCAGCTACAGAATAAATACTCCAATTAATTCTTTACATATTTTTCTCATTGTGGTATATATCTTGATACACTGCAGGGATGTGATGCTTCAATACTATTGGACAACAGCGGAACCATAATCAGCGAGAAACGATCAAACCCTAACCGAAACTCAGCCCGTGGTTTCGAGCTCATCGAAGAAATCAAACATGCCTTAGAACAAGAGTGTCCTGAAACAGTTTCTTGCGCTGATATCTTGGCTATAGCCGCTAGAGACTCGACCGTCATTGTAAGTAACCACGGTTCATTAAAACAAACAAATTATTTGTATCATTATAAGTATCCTTAAAATTAATTAGTTCGAGAGATAACATATTTATACAGACAGGTGGGCCGCACTGGGAAGTACCTCTAGGAAGAAGAGACGCGAGAGGAGCAAGCTTGAGTGGTTCCAACAACGACATTCCTGCTCCCAACAATACATTTCAAACCATCCTCACTAAATTCAAGCGTCAAGGCCTCAATCTCGTTGATCTTGTCTCTCTCTCTGGTATACAACATTCCATCCATATCTTAATTTCACAATAATACATTTGTAACAACTTACCTATACTAATCCACCCAATAAAATTGTTAACCCCGGCCCCACCCCCAATAATATAATTTTGCTTGTCTTTTATTTTTATATTTGAAGTTTTGTTGCATAAACTGTTTTTGAAAAACACTCTTAATGTGTTATGTGGACGTAAGAAGGGCTTGCAAAATGATACTGTACATTAGTTTTTTTCTGATTAAAAGAAAAAAATATATATATAGCTTTGCTGATTAAAATTTCGTTGTAATATTTAGAAGTCCTTATATAACGTTTTATTATTTTTATGATATACAGGAAGTCACACCATCGGAAACTCGAGGTGTACAAGTTTCAGACAGAGGTTATACAACCAGTCTGGCAATGGAAAGCCGGATCAAACCCTAAACCAATACTATGCCTCCGTGTTGCGCAAGCAATGTCCAAGATCCGGTGGTGACCAAAATCTCTTCTTCCTGGACTTCGCGACGCCCTTCAAGTTCGACAACCACTACTTCAAGAACCTGATAATGTACAAAGGGCTATTGAGCTCCGACGAGGTTCTGTTCACGAAGAACAAAGAGTCGAGGGAGCTGGTGAAGCTGTATGCGGAGAATGAAGAGGCCTTCTTCGAGCAGTTCGCGAAATCGATGGTGAAGATGGGGAATATATCTCCGTTGACGGGAGGGGAGGGAGAGATCAGGAGAATCTGTCGGAGGGTTAACCATGCACCTTATTAATTCAAACCCTTATATATATATATATATATATGCGTAATGTAACTCCCATGGTTGAGTTTAATGGCATTTCTTTTGGCTTTTTGCATGTATAAATGTGTGTATTTGTGTTGATCAAAAAAAAAAGTGTGTATTTGTATGATTTTGGTTTCGGAAGAAGATTGTGTGTTTTGATTCGGTGTTTGGTGTTTTTTTTTTTTGTATTTTCAGGCATCCAATTTTTTAACGTGCATAGATCATCATCATGATACTGATCAAAGTAAAAGGATTAGGGTGCGTTTAGGAGTATTACAAAAAGTTATGGTAAATGTTTTAGTTGCATAATTGGGTTCCTCGCGGGAATAATTAAAAAACTGCATGTTGGGTTTGCAGCTATTTGGGCCTCAGAAAGTTGTTGAACGCACATTTTGATTTTGGGTGTTTTGTAGCCGACGAAGAACACTAACGACTGAAACAGCGTCGTATTGAAGAAACATACCGGCGGAGGGAGGACGACGAATATTTCAGCAGCTGTTCCATTTGGTCTCTTTAATTGCCGGATGTGTATTCTTTAACTTCTGGTTA